>DWLH01002076.1:0-11412 GCA_018249795.1 Heliconius telesiphe telesiphe | reverse complement strand
AAATAGGGTCATTGATCGAGCGAGCTTTTGTTTTAAATATTGCCACGAAAATACGTTATCTAACGTACTGTTTATTTTGGGTTATAATAATTTAGCATGCAGAGCTTTAATTTCCGACGGTGCAACTGCCGCCATGGATGCTTTAACAATTTATAAATAAGTCTTAAAATGGATTCTCCTAATTTTAGCACATCAATCGTCATTGATATCTTTATTTACTACTTTTAGATTAAAAATATTTCGGCAGTCGTTAATATATACTTATATTGACATTTGAATAAATCTGTAACCAGCAAATTTCATGTACTTTGAATGAGTTTTTCATAAAATTCCAACGAGTTTTATGTAAAAACATCATTGATTGCGACGTCATTGCCAGTAAAATGGTAAAAGATGGCAATGACGCTGGAAGAAAAGTAGCTGAAGACAATGATTATTAGCTTTTAGAGTAGACGAATGGGTCTGATTTCAGGCTGTAGTCCTGAATCTTAGACATTTTTCTAATAGTACTAGTACTCACGGATGGGTCGTGTGATGAATTTTTAATGTTTAAACCAGCTATGGCAAAAAATTTGTACCAAAATTTTGTTCGTGAATTTTTCTTGGATTCTATTCTTTTGAATGTTCTTGCTATATCACTTCCATGGCATTTAGTTTCAGTGTAATGGAAACGTTATAAATAATATTACTGTTTTTAGCATATAGAATAGTACAAAAATGAGCTACTACAACTTAAATTTGATGTTTAGAGTTAATAAAATATATCTAAAATTTAACGATTTCTGTTAATATTCTTTAGTTATTTTTATTTTTTATTTTTTGCATTATTCTTTATTTTTTACATCTCACTTTATGCCTAGCGGGGTAGTCAGAGAGAATGGAGCGCCAAAAGCCCTACCCTCTGTATGTTTTACTTTATCCACTGTTACCACTCGTCAATCTCTCTATAAATGCCATGCGGGGGTTTCTTATGTTTTTCCGTGACCTTCCTCCTGTATATATCTTTTCTCCCGAGCGAGGGTTTGGGATTTATAAGACCCGATATTATGGTTAGGTTTATCCGCTCTTTACCCAGACGCAGCTGACTTTGATACATGTCCATTTTTGACATCGGAGTTTCCTCCAATACCGATGCTTCCCCTTTTTTGAACAGTGGTTGTTAAATCTCAGTTACTATCTAGTTTTTATAGGTCTACACACTGCAAAGGATAATTACGTTTCACTGGTCTTAAGAATTGAATTTACTTTCTTGTTAGACTTAAATATAGTTTTAATGGAAGCTTTTCTCTTAAAATGTTGCAATTCTGTCTGTTTCAAAAGTTGTTTTACATATGGTAGAAATCCCGGTTGTCTTTCTACTGAGGGTCTTCTGATAACACTGGAGGGGAGTAGGCATCTTGCTCTAATGAAAGGCATTGACGATTGATGTGCTAA
Source organism: Heliconius telesiphe telesiphe (assembly GCA_018249795.1). Classification (NCBI taxonomy): domain Eukaryota; kingdom Metazoa; phylum Arthropoda; class Insecta; order Lepidoptera; family Nymphalidae; genus Heliconius; species Heliconius telesiphe. The sequence continues at coordinate 9,978 of DWLH01002076.1, read as the reverse complement.
AATTAGGAGAATCCAACTTAAGACTTATTTATAAATTGTTAAAGCATCCGTGGCGGCAGTTGCACCGCCGGAAACCACCGGAAATTAAAGCTCTGCATGCGAACATTATTATAACGCAAAATAAACAGTACGTTAGATAACATATTTTCGTGGCAATAATTAAAACAAAAGCTCGCTCGATCAATGGCCCTATTTTTATAAACTTTTTTTGCGATCGATTTTTGTGTATCTACACTTAAATTATAAGCACGTTTTATTAATATAAACTTTAAGTATGTACTTATTTCAATAAAAGTAGCAAAAAAAAATTATTCCAATTCCCCAATTTCCCAAAAATTTTACAATCCCAATAGTTTATTAGAATTACCAGTCGGGACCTATGAGTAATTCTTCAATCAATAAAATCTTTACCAGGAACCTCGCATAAATTAAAAAGGTCCCGACTGTTAATCCTAATAAACTATTGGGCTTGTTTATTTTCTTTTTAGTTTTACGCAGTCGGGGTTTTTGTTTTTACAAATATTTTTTGTATACACTAAATCATTACACTAGACTACTTGTTTATTATTTAGTTAAGTATTTAATATGATATTCATCTTCTTAAAATAATTTACTATTAATGAGTAAGCACAAGGAAATTGAAATTTGTGCGTTTTGGATATCTCCCATATTATGTGATACAAATCCTAAATTAATTTTAAAATATTTAGATTCTGAACCAGAGACTTAGATTCGGATAAAGAAAGATAATATATGACCAAATTTCTTCTATTTCTTTATTCTTACTTGAGAAAAGGGTCAGCTGCCTATAAATTCTATCTATTAGCTGCCTAGATTATGAGAATATACCATTTAAGCGATTCAGTGCAAAATATTGAAATGAAAACGTGATTCGTCAAAGACACGGAGAGCTGGTGCACCGGATGTTTGCACTAATTTACGACCACGACCAAGAACTACTTCCACCACCACATTCCACTAGAATGGAGGTAATTCTATTATTTTTCAGAATATTTTATGGCACGTAAGTGTTATACCTACAAACTTTTGTTCCTACAGTCTTGACGTTTAGCGGAATTTATCGTTGCTTCCTTTTAAATTTGTTTGTGTTACGCTGAAAACATTTCAGATGTTATTTTGGATAATACGGGAGAGTCTAAGATAATTTTATTTATAGTACATGTTGGTGTTCTCGAAGGTCAACCGAGGTCTCTTTCTGCCTCTAAATTTGGGTTCGAATCGTTCGAATTTTGCATAGAGACGTAAAATGAAAAATACCGTATTTTTCCGATCTTGCCCTATACTTTCTAACCTACTTGCATGCCATATTTCAACTAAGTTCAGTAGTTTTGACTGTTGCGCTATTCTGATTTTTTTAGTAGCGGAAAAGTTATATATGCGTATCTATTTATATAAGAGTATATTGGGTAAATAAAATTATTTTTATTAAAACTTTAAGCTAAAATTGTCTTGTTTTTGTCATCATATTTCTTTAGTTTAACAAACTTTCCCAAACTCAAAAATAAATAACTTCCACGAAGAACTGAAGTAGTGTTTTATAAATTTAAATGGTAACCACACGAGTTTAGGAAAATTGGTGTTCATTCCACATCAGATAGCGTTCCACGAGTTCGGCTTGTTTAGACGACTAAGAGATAAGACTCGCTGTCCTGCTCGGAGTATAAAATGATCTATTAATATGAAATATTCAGTTAAAACTAGTGTCATACTAAAGATGTTAATGGCAGAGGCGCGGTTTTGGTTTGATCCCCATTCGGGGAAGTTATTTTATTTAAATAAATATAGTCTATTATTTTATAAATGTGATCGTTTGTGAGGATGTATGTTTGTTTTATTTTCACACAAAAAACTACCGAGAAAGTTAGTACGAGTATTTGAGTCTTTTTTCTTATACAAACTGGGTAGATAGTTCTTTATGCGAGACCTCTTAAGGAAGAGAAAAGTGGAAGACACAACAATATTGTATCTGTCTCTATCGAAAAGTGTACAGTGTAATATAATACACATTATTACTTCTACGTAACTCAACGTCTCACTTTAATGGCCTGAATTGAAATAAAAAAGTATTGATAAAAATGCAATAGAATATACTTTATTAAATATAATTTATAATACAAACTGAAATTAAACAAAAAACTTGCGAGTGAGTAGATTAGAAGTGTTCCGACCGTTCCGTTCCGATTTAAGCTTCGCCTTAAAATTTTATTACGTTGGACCCATATCAAAATTATAGTGAAATTTACAATGAATTATTATTATCTGCTGATATTTTCTCAAATTTAATAAATGATTAAAATATTAACACACGAAACGCGGCGTTGAGTTGTGCCACTCAACAGGCAATGACTAGAAAATTAGGTGGAATGTGAAGAGCGGAGAGTCCTAGAACTAGATTCCTTCCGTCATTCTTTTACTTTTCTGTATGCCCGATACAGCGCAATAACTAAAAAATAGAATATTCCTACTAAATACGAGATACCATTTTCCGTCCGGATTTCTCTTGTATGGAGGCACGAAGTTTATAAACAATTTATCCCGTAAACTTGAGCTATCAACGAGACTTTCCAAACATTTGGATATAAAGCTTCTTCGGAGATAAGACGGTGGACGATTAAACAATGTTTGTCCATTAATTAAATATTTGCGTCAACCTCGCCAACTTCTCTATATAATAGAAATTTCCCCTTAATTCTGATTCTTCTGTAAGCGGAAAGTCAAGGTCAAAATCAATCAATGTCAAATACATCGAAAAAAAAGAGCCGAATTATTTTTTTTACATGTTTTTGCATTTGGTAGACATGTAACTAACTTAACATCACGCTTTATCCCTAACTACCCCGTAGTTAGAGACAACTCGACAGGTCTCTTCCGGATTTTACTAGAATACGCGTCAAATATCCGTACGTATATTTTGTTAAATTTGCTGCGTATTGTAAAGTAAGTCATAGTGTATAGCTATCGTGGTGTAGTAGGACAACGTGTGATTGTAAACGTAATCTTTGTCCCACTGACGAGCACCGAAGAGTTTCCCCACTCGGATAGAAGAAACACCAAAAAAATGTCTAATTTTAACAGTCTAATAATAGTTAATCTGCATACTCGTGTGTGTGTATACCAGGGTATAGATGAAATAAGGCGTGACGTGTAAAAAGTAAATACTGGCTCTGGAATATGAATGGACATCGTAATGGTAAAACAGAGGAACACTAAAGTTTGAACACATAGCAACGCATCTACCTATCCCGTTGTTTAGGGTCTGACCATAGTCAGACCCTAAACAACGAAAACATTCTTACTTTAAAAGAGTATTACCCCATTCATGACACGTTATATTACGAGAACCACTGGTAGAGGTGACGTGGTGGTAATCTGTCCGTTGAACCCAAGTGCGACTTTGTGAACTAAATACGTCCATTAAAGAACTAACTTTATAACATTATTATTTTTTTTAAAATGCCTTAATTTGATCCCAAGGCTTGGCAAGGCTTGGATCTCTGAAATTGGCTGGATTTTTATAAAATTGAAAAAAAAATGAAAAATACAAAATTACAAAAAAAATACGAATAAATTGTATTTTTTTAAATATCGCGTACCCGCGTAATGTAATTTTGATGAAAACGCACAACAAACTAGACACAACAGTGTAAATCTTTATGTAGTAGAAAAATAACCTATGAACAAACGTCAGAAGAGATCTATAAGTACAATGAAACGAAAGAGATTTTCTCAAGAGATTCTCATTAAGTGTTTCCTTTGGATTTCTTTAATTAAAAATTGACTAAAAATTAAGAAAAAAGTAACAAAAAACTTTTGAGTGTAGCTTTCACATTGTCCAATTCTCAATTTTGGTTAAACGTAACGTTTTGCTTTAATAATACCGATAGGGACCCGTCCCTACCACCCGTGACCACCCGGAGGCCGCGCGGTTGGTATTTTAGTAAATTGTCGGCTCGGCGTCTAATTGAAGTAACATATTTGAATCGAATTTGTTGGTGTGTTATGGTTAAGCAAAAAATGCTACTTTGAACTTATTGTTATATTATAGTTTTAAAGAAAAATACCACAATTTCTGTAGGTGTTTCAGCAGTTAGCTTAATTATATCTTCAAATGAATAAATTAACATTAAAACGCAGAGCTGACGGTAATTGCATCTCACTCACGTGCCACGTGCTCCCCTCCACCTTCCACAGATGAGCCTCACGAGATGGAAATACGTTAATGACTTCTACTAATGACGCGCCGTTGCAGTATTAACACTTGTTGCATAATAATATCTTTTAAATATATTAAAAATTAAAAAAAAAATTACCATAAGCAAATAGCAGAGTAGGTAGAGAAAACCTAGAGATAAAACACTCCGTTTCCTGTTTTCTGCCAAATTCTGGGAGTATTGCGTGTTGAGTGGTGGAACTAAACGCCGCGCTTTGTCTCGACACCAGAGCGAAGACATTAAAATATTGAATATTTCATTTCCTTGAGTGAAACTAACACCAATACAACTGGTCTCAATACATGGTAATTATGTATATTATATTTGTTGCCTAATGTAGCGGTCGTAGCGAAATTTTGAGTATCGAAAGAATGGCAAAAAAGATTAATAAAGCAAGAGAGTGGTGAGGCAGGAAGTAACCTCGCTTGACTTTCGAGAACATATGTCGAAGGTATTGGAGTAAGGTCGCCTCCAGTCACCCATAATTTTGGAGACAATGCAATTCAATATCGTGCTTTGTATGCCAGAGAGAGGAAATATAAATATTTCATTCCACCGGCTTAAGAAATAAAAGTTAGTAAAACACATTACATAAGGATCATTTATTTAAGAACAGTTGAGGACATTCGCGTTATTACCGTCTCTTATATAGGTGGCCGCTGCATTCGAAGTGATGAATTGCTTCCTCTAGTGACACCTCAATTTGTTAACGAAAAGACTACTTTAATACTACAGAATAGAGTTCAATTTATAAACGCGGCTTATTATTAGGTCCTAACATATAAAATTGGCGTTTGGTATGGGAGGAACAAAACGTCAAATGTTTTTTTGATATAATATATTCATTAAACAAAGTATGAACTATTGTTATCTTTGCACTTTTGCCATATATAAAAAATCATTCGGACGGAAATCAATAAAATCTTTGGAGACGGTTCGGACCGTCACAACGGAGTTGATTTTATTCTCTTGCAAGAAGTTATCCAAATTTCGAAAAAAATGGAAATCTGTTGAAGCAAGGTCCAGAGAGAATGGTGAATGTCTTAAAGTACTTTTCAGCTTTCGATTTGTTTTAGTAACGTACGAGTAAATAGTAATCGAAGTGCGTTATGGCGCAGTAGAACAAAGTCTGACTGTAAGCACGGCGATGGTGGTCGCGTATATTTAATTTTTGAATTTTTTGGAAACCTGACGTTCTGAAGACTTTGCATTAGTCCGTGGTCACGGTAGACTGACGGCTAGACTGAGGTGGTGGTGGCCATCCGTATGTTAATTGACGTAAAAGTCTACCCGTGACCACGGACTAATTTTTCGAAACGTCCAATTTCGAATCCGGTTAAGGAGTTTTATTAAAAATGTGTAAGAATCACGAAAGTCATGTAGACAATAATAAGAGATGACAATCATAATATCCATATAATATATACGTTGATACCTGATATACTCTACTATAGAAGACAAATTCAATTTTTCATTTTTAAGTTCGTTATTTATATCAGTTACCCCTTATTTATCCACAACTTGTCTAGGTCGTCCTAGGTCGTCTATCAAAACTTCTTAATTTGCTTAGAAGGGTCCATCTATTGCCAAAGTTGGTTCCACGACAAAGTTTCGGGCTCCCAAAAAGGTTCACCGACGTAGTTAGTAATTGGCTAGATGACAGTTACAAATAAATAATATTGCAGACTTAAAAAAAACTTATTAAAAAGATAAATTAGAAACTTTTCCCAGAATTATTATTAATAAAAATCATAAACAGGTTTATTTATTATTTTTAGTTAATAATATAAGTTGTTTGAGCGTGAACTAAAACTGTTGCTTTACTTAAAATACATTTTTGTTTCATTCAGTAACACCAAATGGGCGAAAAGGTAACATCAAAAAAGTAATAATCTTATTATAAAAACATAATATTTGTATCGTAGGAAAAAATATTCGCATCTTGAAGTATACGCAACAATTATCCTAATGATACTTATTTAGAAAACATATAAAAAAATTGAACGTAGCGGGACCCGCGCCTCCCGGAAACCAGGCGCTATGACCACGTAGCCATACGTCCTCATCAAATTACGTCGAATTTTTTATACGCTTGTTACAACTTATTATGTCGTTAGCATCTCTGTAGGTAGATTTCTATAAATTTTCGTTACCCAAAGATCTTTTTGATGGAATTATCGTCTGGCAAGAGAAAATACTATTTATTAAACATTTTTAAAAAAGCTCGGGTTCGTGTCCCGCTACGTTAAAATTTTTATACTTTTTCTAAAGTATTTTTCTTTCCTAAGTGTGGAATAACACTTTAAAAAAGTTAAAATATCTTAATGATGTAGATTAAAATTAAAATAAGATATTCATCGCATCCTGTGGGCAAGTTAGTTTTATATCATCTTACTTTACCATGAGTCGCTCTCTGAATATGACCAAAATTTTACCACGATTAAGTAAATTACTTAACGAATGGAGTGTTAACAAGTGATAATGTATAATGCTTCAAGCTTTTAGGTCCTTTAATTTAATATACAGTACTACCGTAACTGCGTCTGTAGATATCATTTAGCGTTTAATTATATGACATCATTCAAGCATATAGTTTTCGTAGTATTATGAATTTGGAATTATAAATTAAAGCAGTAGTATATGTATAATATATAGGCAAGGCAAAGCGCGGCGTTGAGTTCTGCCACTCAACACGCAATGCCTCCAAAATTCGGCAGAAAGTGGGGAACGGAGTGTCTTAACACTAGGTTCCCTCTGCCTACCCTGCTGTGTGCGGGATACAGCGTGAAGCTAATGGGTTATGTTTTCGTTTTTTTAAACTATGCATTTACTTTTTGTACTATCAAGAGAGGAAAGAGAACTCTTTTTTTAGCTTCACGCTGTGCCGTACATAGTACAGAGTACGCAGATGGAGCTATCAAACCTATTCTTAAGACACTTTCACTTGGAGAAAATGAAAATATTAAATATTACATTTCCTCATCGAACATCGAACTCACAACCCGTCGCCTTTACATTTGTACGCTTGTGCCCCTGCTCCACCACTAAGCCCAAGAGAACTCTTCCTCGTAAATTTAACTCATTTAAGTTTAACTAGACTCCGCAAGGACTTATAGGTACATAAACTAAAATAAATTTTCCTCACTGCACACTTTGCATCCAAAGTGAAACTTAAGGGCACTCCCATCTCAGCCGATCCACGATACCCTTTACTGAGAGTAAAGTGTTCCGTTTTATTTTAAAACACCCATACTGTTACGATCACAGACGACGTTAAGAAACGATATAGCCATATCCGCTTTATTGTCCTTATGACCTCGTTGAGGCTCGTTCACCTGAATGTTTTCACATTCTATAGATACTAATAATTTACTATCATGTTACTTTTCCTACAAAATGATTATAGTTATAGACTACACAAAAATATTTTATTTAAAATTAAATCTTAAAAACCTTTCCCTCCAATTTCTCTCTAGGGCTGGAGAGTAATTCTCATAAGATAAGTGATTTCATTCTCTATTTTCCGTCAGAAATAGTAAATTAGTACTATTTCCTATTACTACTAAGGACCAACTAAAATATATGTGTTTTGGGAGCAGGACCGATTGTCGTAGAGATCTTCAGGGCAGGCCTGTGTCAAACAGTGGACTACAACAGCTACTACAAAGGCTGAGTAGATTAAACGATTCTTTCGTTTTCATCAACAGAACGGCGAATTTTAAAAAAAGGCGATCTATGGCCATTGGATTTTATTTTTCTGCCTATAACAAAAACGAGTTCCGTACAAATAAAAAGAAATGTAACAAAAGCAAACAAAATCATCCTTTGATTGTTGGAGGTATCTGTGACTATTAGCATCATGTAATAAGATAACCTAAAAGACTTCCTCGACAAAACGGATTATAAAACACAAAAATATTTTTCAACTACAACCAGCAGTTCCTGAAGTTAGCGCGTTCATTCAAATAAGATTCAATATTCGAATTGATATCAAAATAGATTTCTTATGAAATTGAAGCTGGTCTCAGATTGGGGCTCACAAAATCTTGTCAAATTGAACGCACCAAAAATACATTTAAATATTGTTTATTAAATAATAAAATAATTAATTAGCTTCACGCTGTATCCCGCACACATCAGGGTAGGCAGAGGGTACCTAGTGTTAAGACACTCCGTTCCCCACTTTCTGCCGAATTTTGGAGGCATTGCGTGTTGAGTGGCAGAATTCAACGCCGCGCTTAGCCTCGACACCAGAGCGAAGAAATGGAAATATAAATTTAAGTAAATATTTCATCTCCTCGAGTGGGGATCGAACCCACAACCAGTCGGTTTTACAGTCACACCCTGTGCCACTGCCACCACGCCACGACTGGCCTCAAATTATTTAATATATGAATAAGTGTGACTACTGATTGTAACCACTGGGAGTACAAGCTTCTAAAAAACTTGATTTGTTACCTGATGCTCCCACTAGGTATATAAATAAGGCACAAGTCAGCCTACACTTGATATCCTGTTTTCACTCTTGGACCGGTGCGCCTCAGTATCATCCTTCCATTTGATATGGTTCCAAAGAGACTTTCCAGAATTAACTAACAACTTCCATCCTCTTGAACATCGTTGGGACGCTAGCTCTTTCTGCATGGTCTATCGGCTGTACAATGGGAAGTGTTTGGAGGAATTGTTTGGATGTATTCCACCATTTGTATGCTACAATATTACCGCACGCAAACGAAAAAAGTATCATTTTCACCACCAAGGTTCCTAGATCAGTTCAACTTCCCGGTATGCCAGATCGTTCTTTTCTCGAATATACAAATTGTGGAACCGCCTATACTAATTAAGTGTATTCCCTCAAAGCTACTACATTGGATTTTTCAAGGGTTGAATCAACAAATTCCTTAAAAGCCGCCAACGTATTAATGGTTCCTACGGTGTATATATTCATTGACAGCGGTAGTCACTAACATCAGGTGTGTTAAAGGTATAGGTTTGTAAATGAAGGAAAGAAATTATTGTTCATTTAACTATGTAATAAAAGTGAAGTAAGGACGCCGCGGCCCCTTAGTCGACATCAAACAAAAGAAAACTTTAACTTTTTTTACTTACAACGAAGTTAAAACTTTATGCTTTTGTTAAGGAGTAAAAGTTTTAACAAAGATATTTTTTTAATGCTTCTGGTACAAATTTATTGTTTAAATGGTAGAAACTGATTTAGCATTTATTTTAAAGAGAGAGATTTTACTTTTAAAAGTCATCAAAATACAAAAAATCCAATTAAAACGATTATATATACAGGTACTGTAAAGCGGTTGAAAAGAAAATAAAATAAATAAAAAGATTACTTTCATCGACTTTTTAGCCTTACAGAACTCACCGTGTTAAACACCGCGATCCACCAGTGTTATATTCAGTGACATAATCAATAGTAATAAGAGTTCAAGTGTTGGTGAAAAATAAATATAGTATGAACTACAAGTGTTTTTATGAACTGCTCTTGCAGTACGTACATGTGATTACATAGAATATTGCTACTGTGTGCTGTTATTGAGACTTGTACAGGACGTCGATTACTACTGTACTTTCAAATTTAGACCAAACACAAGTCTAAGATAGCCTTTAAAATTATAAAATGCAAATAGTTCAAGCTATATCTATAAAATCTACATATTATCTATCTACCTATCTATATGATCGAGATCAAGTTGAAAAATAATGAACGTAAAACGATTCTAAACTGCGTCAT
>DWLH01002075.1:0-11413 GCA_018249795.1 Heliconius telesiphe telesiphe | reverse complement strand
TACGAGAGGATATCATGAGATAGGATCTTTCACGCGGTTGATCACTGATTTATGTTGGAACCAGCTCCGTCTCTGGTAGTTGAATAGATAATTTTCATAATGATATAATTGAACAAACTGTATTTACCTTGCTTTCTTTTATAGTTCAAAGTCTAGGCAAGTATTTCTACTTCATATGTTTTGTTTCGTAGTCGGTTAAGTAAAATGTGAGGTTTGGATCTGTATGACAGTATAGAACGGACAGTAAATAGAACGATGTAGTTTATGATTAAAGAGGTAGTATATCTCTAAGTCCTAGGTCTATTTCAAAGATGCATGCGTTTTTTGACAAAAAATATAAATTTCGAAGGTTCAGCGACGTTATGGGATCTAAATAAAAATTCCATTATGTAAATACTTATATGGTTTTATCCATAATATTAATCAAGCTTTGCAGATATAATTTCGAATATGAGTCTTGAGAAGAAAATGAGGAATCACTTATAGATAATATAAATATAGATTTAATAACAGTTTGATTATAAGGAAAAAAATATTTCGATTTTCCTATTAATAAATAAAAATATGAATCAGGTAAATATTTATTTATTTATGCATTTCCTCATATGAAATAGTAATTAAATTATATATTAAGGAAGTTTTACATCACCATTACAGTCATTAGATAAATACACACCTCTATTGTGCACTCAAAAGGTCGGAGATACAAATCTAAAAATTAACTAATACACTCCGTACACTTCCAAAACTTGAGATCTTTTGTTCTTGATCAGACCAGCGTGGTGGTACCATATATTGTCACCTCGGCTATATAACGTATAACTTCTAAGTTTCATTATGATACAATTTTTACAAGGTCGTTAAATACAGTTTCTTAGATTTTATTACATACTTGTAAAATGACATAGTTGCATAATGTTATAATCTCTCTTAATATTAAAGGGAGGAGAATAATAACTATTATTTTCATCATGAAAAAGGCACTTGTAGCGTAGAGGCACAGGATCTGACTGTAAAAGCGACGGTTGTAAGTTCAATTTCCATTTGGGGTTGTGAATTATTTTCTAGTCCTTGCTTTGGTAACAAGATTCGGCGTTCAGGTACGACGTTGTCTCGCATTGTCTCGCAATGTGTCGAAAAGTGGAAAATGGATTTTTTTTTTATTCTAGGATTAGGATTTTATATAGGGGAAAAATGTAGGTTTCTGTTTTATATAAAATTAATTTTAAATACACAACAAAAGAAGAAAAAGATTAGAGCTAGAAATCACGAACTGTCGTTATTTGAAAAATCGAAACATGTCTTCGATCGTAAAATACCAAAACACAATGAATGGGCTTAGATATTTATTAGGCGATTTTATTGGTCGAGGAATTAAACGTGAGCATTTATAGAGTTGATTGATGATCATTTTTTTGTAAGAAGTAGCAAAGTATCTTGACTTTTTTAAGGATTACCAATCGTTGTTTTGGTACAACTGTATTTAATTGTAACATCATTAATTTGGAGGCCGTCGTGATGCAGAGGTACAAAGTGTGACTGTAAACGTGAAAGGTTGTGGCTTCGATCCCTACTAGAGTAAATTAAATATTTAATACTTTCATTTCTTCGCGTTGGTATCGAGGAAAAGCGTGGCGTTGTGTTCCGCCTCTCAAAGCGTAGTGCCTCCAGAATACGGTGAAAAGTGGTGACTGAAAATGTCTTTATGGGAACGGAGTGTTATAACACTAGGTTTCCGGGTTGCCTTTGCCTACCTTGCAAAATTATTAATTTTACTTATATTTTTTCGTTATTGTGTTTTTTCATATAGGCAAACACTTACAAAAGCGTTAGGTTTTGTCTCTAAAAGCATATTACGTCAACTTTTTATCAATTTTCATCACTAAGCTTCGCCTACTCTACATTTATATGAAAAATTAAATATATACTTATTCGTACACTTCTATAATCTACTTAAATTTAAATATATTACATATATACAGAAAAAAAATGCATGTCTTTATTATATATTTTTTCTCAGGTCAAAAGGTTAAACGTCACCAGATTGAGCAGACTGATAAATTAAACTGGCTCAGTCAATACTCGCTCAAACAAGTGTCAAAATATGCTCTTGGGATTGTTTTTTAAGTTTTTAGACATGCATTGCGCAAAATCAAATATATATAGGAGTGGCTGTAACCGCGACGGTAGTGGGTCCGATTCCCACTACAAAAGAGAAGCATGAACTATTTAAGATTTTCATTTCTTTGCTCTAATAATAAGGCAAAAGGCACCGTTGAGTTCCGCCATTAATACGTAATGCCTTTATATAATCTTAACACTAGGTTCCCATGTTCCAATGCCTACACTTCTATGTGCGGGATACAGCGTGAAGCAAAAAATAATAATAAGGTTGCTAAAGAAATTCCTTATATATATTTTTAGTTGATAGGCCTTGTCATACTTTGTCGTTAAGCATGCGTCATGATTTTACATAAAATACTCCTCAATTTTTAAATACGTACAAACAGCTATGTTCTACCACTTTGCGCCATTATGGCGACATGAGCCCAATAAAATATTATACTTTACAATTACAAATTCAAGATAAAACCTTAAATACCCTAATTAAAAATGCCCAAGGAAGACTTGCTAATTACCCAAAATATATGTACATCATTAAGTAAAATTTAATAATTACTTATAAAAATATACAACATGTTTTTAAAAGGTATTTTTAATTAAACATACAGTTAATAATAATTAATCAGACCTAAGTAAGTCGCGGCGTTAAACATAGGGTAAAACCGGGATAGATGCCACCTTTTGAAAAAAGCTTCCTAGTTTCCAAAATATAAATTTTATATGAATTTTTGAATTTAGCTAACTTAATTTTTTATGCTAAACTGTTCATTCCTTTTTTGATCAGCTCATCTTCTGCCTACATACAGTAATTAGAAAGCAAAGAACAGTATGATTGACAAATCTTCCAGGATCTTAATATATAGGCATTGGAGATCGCATCGCATTTGCAGAGATGTGTTTGAATGCTGATTTCCAGATGAGATGACGTCCACAAATATTTTTTATTTTCAAAATTCCTGTCGTACTGATCCTTTACAAGGCTTTTGCTCCACTGTACCAGCCAGTGAGTGCATGAATTAAATATTTAATACATGCTTGTTGTCGGCCTCTATTCAAAAACATATCACAATGTCTATTAATAAGTATAAAAATAGTCACGGCATAGATACAAAACTCTTTGACGAGCCTTGTCGTTGTATTTTTATCGTGACTATTTTCGTCGTCTATATAGAAATAAAGAAAGCCCTACGGGCATCCATTCTATTGAAAATTTACGGCGACTTAGACAATGGGGCACTTTGTAAAAATCATATTTATAAAGTTGGAAATACATTTTTTAATGGTCCATCCCATTGGGGCATCTATCCCAGTTCCACCCTACACATTTTATAATCTTTCATAACACTCTTGTGGTCTAATGTGTTTCGAAGTCCATTTGCATATAATAAAGTGTCTTAATTGCTTTACCTTTTACCTTTCGTAAAGTATACTTATGGAATGCTTGCATTAAAATAAACATTTAATGTGTCGATCCGATAAAACTCAAATTTCGTTATAACAACAGCATTTCGAAAAATAACACGCACATTTAAAAAGAGCTGTTAAGTGTTGTTAATAAAACAAATTGTTGTCGCACTGCAGGCAACAAGTAAAAATAACATGCACCTTACTTTTGGAGACACAGCAACGCCTACGATGTCGTTTGTAGTTTTAGAAGATGGTAGAAGGGGCTGTAGGAAAAAATGTATTTAAATTACGAATAATTTAATATCAAATAAAACTAAATAAACAATAATGTTAATAATTTCTTAAGTTTATTGTTTTCCTTTATTGTTAATGTGTGATTTAATTTTTCAGAAAAAAAAATATTATTTTCTTGCTTTAATAATGATATACAGATATTACATCGTCTAAAATAATAGTAAAAAGTACAACATTATTGTTAATATAAAACAAAATAAAGATTCTTAATCAATTATAATATATATAATCTCTTTATTTTACATACATTTTTGTAAATATTATTTCAATTTACAAATATACAATCATATCACAAGAAAGAAGTAAACGTAACTCACAAGCAGGAAACGGCACTCAAGTAAATATTCATTTTATATTATATTAGATAAGTGAACGTTAAATTTTATTTGTAACTGTTAAAATATCGGCCATATAAGCTTCAGGTGATAATTGTGAGTTCAATTCTGTTAGATTTTTAATACCACATCCCTATCTCAGGACGCACAACGCTGTTCTTACTTAATGTACAAAATATTGTAATGTTATTATTATTCTGATAACCTCTTCAATGGTATAAAATGTTTCAATGGGGCTTGCTTTCGAGACAGCCTGAGTGGTTTTGATTGTTCAGAAGTAAATTTAAATAATTTCTACAGATAATCTTTAATATGTTTTATCCATTATGTTGTCTATTGATTTCGCTGTATTTTTCATACGCTTGTATGCTATGTAATAAAATCTATGAAACTGAATTTAAGCCACTTTTAATCATTTTAAACTAGGCAGCTATACTTCGTTTAACCAAGTATATGAATTGCCAAGTTACAAGATGATACCATTAAGCTGGTATGATGATGGAGCCAGGATTTGAATGGTGAACTCTTCAGAGAAAACCATTAGATTTTAGGTTTATATAATTTGTACCTACGAGCACCTACTATAGCACTTATAGTACTAGATATGGAAAAGCATATAACTGAAGTTACAACTGACGTTGCTTGGAGTTTCAATTATATAAATGTATATGAGAAATACTAAATATGGCACTGTTATTGCAAAAGCGCCAAATAAAAATAACATTATTCGAAAATAGTGCGTATAATAGGTACAAAATTGATATTTATATCTATTTACATAATAAATATATTATAGGTAAAAAAATATAGATTATATACTTATTTTTTTAAATTAGTGTTAAGACACTGTATTACCAATTTCTAGTCAAATTTTCGAGGTATGAAATACTACAATGAAATGAATGAAATACTACAATCCCCTAGTGGGAAGCGAACTCCCACAATCGTCGCTTATATTTCCACGCTGTGCCGCGGAGCCACGACGGTCTCTCATGACACATCGATTTACAAATGTTGAAACACACAAGAATATACATTTAAATACGGATAACTTTAAAATGTAAACATTATCGACACTATCAGTGATATCTAATACTCTTATTGCAATTTAATGCTAATCGTAATTAGCAAGAAGGAGATAAACTTTAAGTTACGTACAAGTTTTTATAAAATAATTTATTTAGTAAGCAAAATAATGATCAAATATTTTGTATATAACATATTTTTTATAGTTTCACGCTGTATATTACACGTTCATAGAAGGAAGAGGGAACTTGGAAATCTAGTGTTAGGACACTTCTGTTCCCCATCTTCAGCTGAATTCTGAATTCTGCTGAATTCTGTTTAGTGTGGGAATTTAACGCCGCGCTTTGCCTCGTAGCTAAAGCGAAGAAAATCAAAAAATATTTCATCAATACTTATTTAGAAAACGTATAAAATTTTTAACGTAGCGGGACTCGAACTCGCGCCTACTGGAAACCGACCAGGCGCTCTGGCCACTAAGCCATACGTTCTCATCAAGCTACGTCGAAATTTCTATACGCTTGTTATAACTTATTTATGTTCTTAGTCCTGGTCGGTTTCCAGGAGGCGCGGGTTCGAGTCCCGCTACGTTCAAAATTTTTATACGTTTTCTAAATAAGTATTTTTCTTTCCTAAATGTGGATTAACATTTTAAAAATGTTAAAAATATTTCATCAATTTAAATATTTTATTTTCTCCAGTAGGAATCGGACTCGCAACCTGTCGGATTTACAGTCGCTCCCTTGTGTCCCTGCATTACGACTGGCCTGAAAAATATAATAATATGGTGAAATTAAATAAAAAATCTATTATAGAAGTAAAAAAAAAACACGAGTGCTAGTATACTTAGTAATCAAAATAGGTATAAAGCTAATAATTACTAATGTAATTCTAGTCCCTTACTATAATGTTTTGCATACAATGTCATACAGTACTTGGTAGACCACCCGCAGGTTAAAACTAGAAATCGTTGAACATTTAAAACTAAATGTGAATTAATATTGCAAATAGTTAGTCGTCGTATAAAAACCTTGTGTAAACTAATAATATTTTAAAAGTACCTATAAATGTTTTTTTTTTCATATTTTAATTAAATTTGAATGTTACTGGTTGGTGGTTTTTGTTTATTTGGAAAAATAATTATTTAATTTCATTCAAATTATTTTTTATTTTATTTCAGAACACAAAAAAAAATGTAAAGGCCAGTCGTGGCGCAGAGGTACAAGCGTGCCACTATAAATGATGATGTCTCAAAACACACCTAACACTCGATGTCTCGTAAATAGGGGAACAGAGTGTCTTAACGATTAGTTTCCTCTACCTAATTTATTGAACGCGGGATACAGCGTGAAGCTTTTAAGCTAAAAATAACATTAGTCATTAGTCATGTCCTTCATGTGTTAGGATTAAATTTAATTTGCACATATTTACCATATTTCTATATATATAAAAGGACTTGTGCTGACTGACTGAGGTAAGACGCACGCAGAGCCGTAACCGCTGATGGTAGAAACGTGAAATTTGGACAGATGTTTATTTCCATATTCTGGACATCCACTAAGAAGGGAATTTGAAAAATTTTAACCCTAAAGGGATGAAATAGGGGTTGAAAGTTTGTATGGAAAAGAAATTTAATCTGCACCGATTTTTATAAAATTTGAAATTCAGACTCTTAAAAATATTTCATTGAACACGTGTTTCATGGTTTTTAAGAATTCACCCCCTAAGGGTTCAAATAAGGGGTTGAAAGTTTATATGGAAAAATCTTTAAATTGCCACCGATTGTTATAAAAATTTTAATTCAGACTGTTAAAAATATTTTATTGAACACGTGTTTCGTGGTTTTTTTTTTAATTCACTCCTAATAAGCGGGCGAAGCCGCGCGCGCCCTCTAGTTGTTTAATATGATGGAATATCGGCATAATTTGACAACTATTTTTTAAATAAAGGAAATACAAACCAAATTTCAATAAGAAAAGAAATCTTTTTTTAATTTAAATTTCATATCTACATCCCGAATAATCTAAGGTGGAATATAAAATTCTAAAATCCTACAAAATAAAAGGTAAACAATACCTATAAAACTGTTAAGCCATTTAAACCTTTCTAAACGACAGGGTTATCGTTTAATTTTACTGCAGAAAGGATTTCCATCACAATTGGAAGTTGCTTCTTGTCATTTATTTTAAAGTGTTTGTGAGCGTCGTCCGTCCGTGCGTTATCATAAATCTTTTTTAAGATCGAACCATAAATGGAGATAAGGTCGCACCCAATCGACTAAAGATTGCCCTTTACCGAATTCCCCGACAATGCTTACGGGTTGTCAGACGAATGCAACGATGAGTTGCTCTCTCAGATCAGGCAAATCTAATATTTATCTGAAGGCAACTTCACGCTTTGTTTCGGATAGTATGGCAGGCGGAGAGTACTTAGAGTTAAGACACTACTGGTTCCTATGTACGGCCTTATTGCCTGTTCAACGGCGGAAGTCAAACCCTCGAAAGTAATGGATGAAGTGACCAATAAATATTAAGGATATTGAATTTCATATTTAAAATTTTAAATGTCAAATACAATTATTTCTTGATGATTTTTTTTAATTGACTTAATTAGTTGAAGGTGAAAATAAGTTACTGTAGAAATATGCAACAAACTCTATAACGGAAATAAAATAAACTGAGAAAAATGTAGAGTTTTTATATGAATTCGAAAAATTACGTCATCGATTTCACCGATCATGTAGCGTCTACGTTCATTTTAATTTTTTTCTAAAGTATAGTAAATATGATTAAAAGCCTGTGGTCAGCTCTTCAAAAAATTCTATTCCTACTATTTGGATACAAAATGATGAAGTGAGTTATTTACGGATTGATCTTTGCAAATCGATATAATATCTTGCATTTAAATATTTCCAGTTTAGCTCTGATCACGTTGAATGATCAATTAAATTGATCGACGTTTCGCATCGGATGCCCGAATAAAAGGAATCAACTAAGTGATCTTTATTATTTGCAGAATCCACATTGTTAACGATTTAAGTTTTTTTTTACTTTCATTTAGATATACTGAACCGAGCTCTTTATTTGGATATATTCCAGTCATTTTGTGGTTACATTTTTATTTTATTCAAACAATAAAATATAAGAAAGAATTGGAATATTGACCTATACAAAAATCGAGTTAGTCAGATGATGATTTGGCAAACAAACGTCGCTTTGTGTTTGATGACGCCGTATTGTTGTGAGGCAAAGCGTGGCGTTAAGTTTCGCCGTTTTCCAGCGTATCCACAACGTAACACGTAAATTGAAAAGAAAATAGAGTTCCATACTCTATTTTCTTTTCCATACTATATTTCTCTATTTTATTTTCTTTTCATAAAATTTAATTATTATTTTCTTTAGCTTCATAGAATGAAGCTGGACAAAATAATAATTAAATTTTCAATTTTGTACTTTCATTTATTATATATCCATTCTGGTGTCCTCATACTTTCGTGAAATTACTATTACAAATTACTCATATAGATTTAAAAAGAACAAAACACACTTATTATATAGAATACTCTATTACAATAATAAAACGAATCAAACTATATAAAGCGAGTTTAAACAAAAGCAAACTTTCGCTCTACATGTTGCTCTATACCAAAAACCATCACAATTGTTCTCACGAATACAACCTTCAGTTAAATACCACACAAACAAATGCAAACCAATACATAGTTGTACAATAGAATAGTATTAAACATCGAATGATACCGCAAAATCAATGTAAAACGACACAGTTAATTTAGATTGTAGTTCCCAACAAAAGATCTAATTGAAGAGAAAATTTTAAATTATACATACATACATACATACATGCTTGTTTCTTTCTGTGATGTATCGACGGGTCGGCTATTTAACAGGCTTAGACAAAATGGTGTTTCTGTTCGGACGTGCTTACAACGTTTGGTATTAGTGAATGGAGTGGTTCTCAATCTTTTTACTATTATTTTTCATGTAATATTAGCCTTTCGTGCCGTCAGTGGCACAAGTGGCACTAGTATAATAAACGGGATAGTTGTGAGTTCAATTAGAGAATGGAATATTTAATATTTTCAATTCCTCGCTCTGGTACCGAGGTAAAGCGTGGCATTGAGTTCCGTCACTAATCAAGCAATGCCTCGAGAATTCGCGGAAGGTGGGGAGCTGAAGTGTCCTAATGGGCAATAGAGTATCTTAACACTAGGTTCCCGGGTTTCCTACAGGGTAGGGTTTCTAGGATATAGTGGAAAGCTAAAAAAATATTATGAGTCTTGCTATACTGCATGGCTATAGATGTTGAAACAAAGACAGATATTTATGTGAAGATTCCTTAATCTATATATGGGTTTCAATAATTCCTTTTAAGCATAATGTTATCGGTTATCGGTTTTCTCATCTTTATGGGATGTCTAGTTTTAATTGGGATTGATAGTAGCGTTAATTATTTTATTATTTATTTGAGTTTCATTTAGTTAATACTGACTTTTGCCGATTAATTTGTTGAAAAAAAAACTGTATAAAATGTATAACCGCATTCTACATAGATACACTTTAAAATCTTTAAATAGAATTTGAGAACCATAGCATCAACAAACATATGAATAAGAACGTATGCGTGCGATCACAATCAGGTTATTTTACTGGTAATTATGAACCAGACAGAGACGACCCGGGGTCACTCGCAAGTGGCACACGTCTTTTAACATACAATTTCTTATGTATTGTATAATGATAACATAATATATCAATGTATATATATTTAAATGCTTTTTGTTTTGTTTAATAAATATTTTTATTTATTTTACTATCCATTAGGTTAACACTAAGTTATCTATGTATTTTTTAGTTTCATGCTGCATTCCGAACATAGCAGGGTAGGCAGAAGGAACCTCGGAACTTAATGTTACACTCTCCATTCCCAATAAGTACTTCCTTTCTCTACTTTCCGCCTAATTCTCTAGGCATTGCGTGTTCAGTGGTGACACGCAACGCCGCGTTCTTATAATAATGCAAATGTTATCAACCTGTGTGAGAATTGAATCCGCAACCTGTTCCAGTTACAGTCACATACACTTATGCACCTGCACTATGACTGACATCTATGTATAATTTAATATAGAAATAATATCATCGTTAAGACGATTTTACTTATGTATGCGTTGTACGTCACTTATTTCCATAAATTTTAAGCACTACATCTACATAGTTATATTATATTTTTATATTATCATATTACATTAAAGCCAGTCGCAAGAGCACAGGCGTGTAAACGCTACAGGTTGTGGGCTCGATTCTTACTCGAATTAATTTAATATTTATAATTTTCATTTATTCGCTCTGGTGTCGAGGTAAAGAACGGCGTTGAGTTCCGCCACTCAACACCCGATGCCTCCAAACTTCACCGACAAACGGACAACGGAATGTCCTAATACTACGTTCCCCCTGCCTACCCCACTGTGTGCTAGATACAGCGTGAAGCTAAAAATAAATATAAAATTAAAGACCATAGGTACCATCGTGGGTGGCGATGGAATGATTTCGTATATAAAAAGTCGATTGAGTAACGTTACACGAACAGTCCCAACGACACCTAGCACCGTCGAGCGTGCTTAGGTAATGATTAACAATACAATATGCTCGTAACAAACGTCAAAATAACAGATTTGAATAGACATCATTTTACATAGGTTTTTTTGTTTTGATAAAAAATGTTGTTGCATATGGATTTTGGTTTCTGAAAAATTGGCGTTATTAATTTTAGAAGTAAAATATGATTGATATATGTAAGTCTAAGAAAGTGGGGAACGGATGTATCCTAATGGGAAACGAAGTGTTTTACCAGTGGTAGGTTCCCAGGTTCCCTCGGTCTATTCTGCTATATGTGGGATATAGCGTGAAGCTGAAAAAAATACAAGTATTGTGATTTTTATTTACAATTTACTTCACACCCACATACCAATATATTATAAAAAATATATTATATACTTATTATTTAAAAGAATTAATCTTTATTTAATGAAAACAAAAAACGCTTCAAAATCACGAGAAATACAATTTTAGCCGCGGCAAGATGAGTATTAAAAAAAAAATGAAAAAGACAGAAAATGCAGTAACACCATTGTTATACTGGCATCCCACGTGCGTCCGCGTTGCTTCTGCGCAGTATATCAGAGCACTGAGTCGACAGTATTTTGCACTTCACGC
>DWLH01002074.1:0-11414 GCA_018249795.1 Heliconius telesiphe telesiphe | reverse complement strand
CCAAACCGCTAGCTGCTGCATTGGCTATTGCGTCAGCTTGTGCTGATGATCCGCCATATCCAGGCCAACCACCTAAGCCGTTTGCTGCTGCATTAGCTAGGGCATTAGCTTGCGCTGATGATCCACCGTAACCACCTGCTAATGCGTTGGCTATTGCGTCAGCTTGCGCCGATGATCCACCAAAACCACCTAATCCACCTAAACCGCTAGCTGCTGCATTGGCTATTGCGTCAGCTTGCGCCGATGATCCACCAAAACCACCTAATCCACCCAAACCGCTAGCTGCTGCATTAGCTAGGGCGTTAGCTTGCGCCGATGATCCACCCAATCCTAATATTCCAGTCAAGCCAGGCCAGCCGCCCAAACCAGTAGATCCTGCATTGGCTAATGCATCAGCTTGAGCAGATGAAATACCCCCATAACTACTTGTAATCGCATTAGCTGATGCGTCGGCTTGAGCTGATGATCCTCCTATGCCTGGCCAACCTCCAACACCAGAAATATCTGCCGTGCTAATTGCTTCACTAATTGCTAATGTAGTATCAGTAGGTACACCTAGAGACAAACAGTAACAGGGTTATTAATCAAATTCCAAATTTTTAAATACATAATACTATTAAAATGCATTTTCCATTTTTTTGGTTATTTATGTAATTTTATTTAAAACGTATTACTTACATCCAGGGAGACGGCGAGATACTTTGTAGACCAAGTTGTATTTTATGTTACATATGTGGATACGACAATTGTCACCAGTTAATCTAAATGGCGATAACGGTGGTTGAACCCTACATAATGGATCTAAAAACACACAAATTGAAATAATATATTATTTCAAAGGTACTCATAAAAAATAAAATTTAAATGTAACTTTTGGCTCAGCCAACTTAGACTTACCTATGTAAAGGATAATTGGTACTGGATAGATTTTGGTTCCTGAAAAAAATAATATTCCTTGAGTAAAATATCTTCTATATTTATGCTTAATTATTTATTTACTTTTACTTACGAGTTATAGGCACTGGTACAGGCACAAGTACATCTCTGCCGGGTACAGGGATATAACGATTGACTGGATAAGGTACTCTTATTGGTGGTGATGGCACTGGTATAGGCACAGGAACGTCTTTTTCTGGTCCTGGTACTGGCACTGGTATGGGTATCCGGATAGGGGGTGACGGAACTGGCACTGGAACTGGGATATTTTGAGTGGGACCTGGCACTGGAATGGGTTGAGGAACCGGGACTTGAATTATTCTAGGTGGAGATGGTACTGGTACTGGTACTGGTATTGGCTGAGGTACTCTGACTGGAACTGGCACCGGAGTGGGGACAGGAACGGGAACTGGAGGGCCTTGAATGTAGACATTTTTAGGTGGTGAAGGTACAGGCACAGGTACGGGTACGGGAACATTTGGTCCTGGAACTGGAACGGGTACTGGTACCGGGTAAGGTCTTGGAGGACCAGGTACTACAACTGGTGGTGGGCCTGTTAAGTAGAAAGTCAATTTTTTATATTCAACAGGTTAAGTAAGGCACAAAGTGCTAAACCTTAAATAAATATTTATTGCTACTTTTACAATATCACTTAAACATAAAAGAACTTACAGACTGGTTGAGGTGAAGGAGGTATAGGCCATGGTTGCGGGAACGGACCTGAAAGAAAAAAACATGATAAAAAAAACACAATCGTTAAAGATCTAGAAATAAATGTAAGGATAATAAAATGGAATTATTTTATGAATTATGAATTTTCGACTGTATGAAAAAAATATATAGACACTTAATGAATATTTCATATCAGTTTTTAAGCCAAGTACTTACCTGGTAGAGGATTCACTGCTGAAACAAATCAAAAAGATTGTAGATATGTTTTTGATTAACATTACTGCAAGAATTTTTAACTTAATCTACTAAGCTTCTAACTAAGATCTTCCTAGATTCTCATATTATACAATTAATATTATGTTCCTTTTTTTTTAATAAATAATTACGTCTTAACAACCTGATTAACCGATACTGACAGTTGAGGATTTAAATGTCACTTAAGTTAATGTTAATGCAATTGTTACCCCATTGTTACGGAACAAAGTGCGGTTCAGTCCTCCAGCTCGCAATTTCAAAATGAGAAAGGGTGTTTAAAACGAAGATCATACCAGACGAGCATTGAGAGCATGGGGCACATTTTGCGTACAATCCATTTATATTCTGGTAACACGCGCATACGAAACAGTCGAAACCAGACCGCAGGTAGTACATATCACCTGGGGCTGAACATTGATCGTTACCTACAAAACAAAAATGGGTAAATTTGAGAAATTTTATGGGTAAGGTAATTGGAAAATCTCAGAAATTCTATGGGTAAAGTAAGGAATCGTGTGATATATGACTGTAATTATCATTCGAAGGTTTAAAAATATAGATAATCAAAGGATAGCTGATGGTTAATTTTATAGTCGATATTGATTTATAGTCAATATTGTTTGTATTTTTTGATTTGATTTAATTTAAATTTTGATTGTATTACAAGTAAAGAGACGTTTGAATTATAATATGAAACCTAGGAAGGTTTAAGGTAGAACCTTAAAATAAATTATTTACTTTATTTTATTATTTTATTACTACTTATCTTTTTAATTTGTATATATAACTAAGAAAATCTGTTTCCAAATATAAAATTAACATTAAATTTAATAATATATTTAAAAAATAAAAAAAATACATGCCTTGAGGCACTATCACTGGCCCCAGCGACAGTCCGCCCGTAGCAGTCGCCGATGCTTCAGCGTTCGCAAATGCAGACCGGTCATCGTTATCTGATAAAACAAAATTAAAATATTTTCAAAATGAGGCCGTTATGGCGCAGTTGCATAAGCAAGTAACTGGGTTCGATTCCGAATCGGAGGAATGAATTATGATTTATTTACATTTTCCACATTATTATTTCGCCACTCTATGTGCAATTCCTCGAAATTGCCTCGGAAAGTAGGGAAAAAAATATATTCAAAGTACTTATGCTTAATTATTATGATTTATCTATATTGATTCTTAGTATTGATTTCGATTTCGGATAAGTTCAAATATTTTTTTCTTTTGTCAAAAACTTTATAAAACTTTCAAAAACTTTTTGTTAACTACTGCTACTATTTCTCAATAAGTAGTGGGTAGAATCTAATGTGCTTGCAGTGAAAAACAAATTGACTGACCCTACCGGTCACAAATTGACACCAATACTATGTTTTGCCTAAAAGCTCAAAGAAAAAATCTTAAATATTGTTAATATTTCTTTAAGTTATACTCCACAACTGTCGCATTCAAACAAAAAAAGTACACCGTAAGCCCTACACCACTACAATAGCAACGAAACATAAAAAAAATATAAAAAATATTATCGAAATCTCTGAAGAAATCTGAATGCTGAATCTATCAACATGCTTTATAGATTCAGGTTTCCCCAGTTAAATATTAAACTTAGATAAATAAACTTGAAGAAAAAAATTAAACCAAATATGAATGTTTTTAAAGAAAATTTTCTTACCGTCCGCCCACACCGTGCTGATCACCGCTAAGAGAGTCAAACCAATCTTCCACGACACCATGTTGGTTGAACCTACGACCTCGTGAGCGGAAACACCCACGAAAGATACAGTTAGCACGAAAACGTGTGTATTTAAACAAAATATTCTTTACGCGTCGATAAGCATAGTCAATCAATTTACTATATTAAAATAATTTAATTTATATTCAAATGAGCCGTAACGAGATGTGTTTGTGATAGGTATATTTATTTAATTAAAGTCAAAGATTTTTTTTTTTAATTTTTAATGTAATATTTTATTAAATTAAAGAAATTAAAAAAAAATTGTGAATGGTTTTTTTATGGGTGCAGCTGGGTCGTGGTGGGCTGAATTCGACCAATATATTTTTTAGTTTCAATTTGAAAAGGAGGATTTAAATTTAAAAAAATTTATATATTATGTATAATTTGAGAAATTTATCATATAGTAAGTACTTTACCTTACTTACCACATGAAAATTGAAAAAGTTACCGTTCCGTCGGGCTAGTCCTATTTCTAAATTAACGTAAGTTAAAAGTATATTATAAAAAAAAAAGAAGGTTATCCTACTAGTCCTATTAAATGCGAAATGTTGGAAGGATGGATGTTTGTTCTCTTTTCACGCAAAAACTACTGAACGGATTACGATGAAACTTTAAATGGATCTTACACATAAGAATAACGTATACATATTACAATTAATGTAAAAAAATCGTATAATTTGACTATAACATAACAAAAGGTTCTAGCGGGCGAAGCCGCGCGTGGTTTGCTAGTTATTACATATTACATATTATATTATTACCTTATATATTAACTAAACTTTAGGCTCCAATATTAAAAATCATTATTCTTATTTTTGTTAGCAATATGAGTAGAAGAAAGTTAAAAACAAAAAAAAACAAAAATATTTCCCTTTTTTTTCGGTAACAGTACGATCATGAATTCCGCCACTCAACACGCAATGCCTCCAGAATTCGGCGGAAAGTGGACAACGAAGTGTCTTAACACTAGGTTCCCTCTGCCTACCCTGCTGTGTACGGGATACAGCGTGAAGCTGAAATATAGATAAAGAGATATTTAACAGTTTTAATGTAATAATAAAAATATTCAAAATTATCTATAATAAAACTTAACTTCCAACCACCAAATATTTCCACCTGTTTCTCTTTTGCCCTAACTAAAAATAGAAAAAAAAAGAATACAAATAGAACTCTCTACTTATTCTATATATACATAGTAACGCGATTATAGCCATGCCTAACACTATAACTCAATTAATCTTCAAGTACGACTACTTACAGAAATTAAAATAGCTGATTAGTTTTTAAAGTAAAGTGCACTCTAAAGGTTCACACAAACATAGAGATTAAAATTAAATTGCAAAATCGTCTTAATATTTATAAATTTGATCATAGGTAGGTGTTGGTTTTGGGTTCAAATCCAATCGAAGGGTAGTTTTAATGCATATACCGTATATCCGTATGTACGTACGTTTCTAACTTTTGCAATATAGATTTTAGCGTCTGAAATTAATAGATAGAGGCCACAAAGTGAGACTGTAAGATCGACTGGTTGTGGGTTCTATCCCCACTCGAGGAAATTAAATGTTTACTTACATTTAGATTTTCGATTCTTCGCTCTGGTGTCGAGGCTAAGCGTGGCGTTGAGTTCCCCCACCCACTCAACACGCAATGCCTTCAGAAATCGGCGCAAAGTGGGAAACGGTGTGTATTGACGCTATGTTTTCTCTGCCTATCCTGCTGTGTGGAGGTTACAGCGTGATGCTGATTTACTTAATTTTAATTTAAAAATTAAAAAAATTATACGTATTCTAAAAAAAGTAGAGATCTTTTAATATCTCAAGATAAACTCTAAGATAAAACTTAAAGTTTAGATTTTGATGTTTACATTCACTAAATAGTTTGTTGAAACTCAATCCCTAATGGACTGACCCCTTTTTGACTTCACATTACTTAATTTTGTTAGGAAAAGTATATTAAAATCTGGATGATTCCTAGGGAAGACATATGATATGCATGTTTTTATATAAAATAATATATTTTTTAGCTTCACGCTGCATGCCGCACATAGCAGAATAGGCAGAGAAAAACTGAGAATCTATAAGGACGCTTTCGTTCTCCGTTTTCCGTAGATTTTTTGGATGCATTCGAGTGGGAATCGAATCCACAACCTGTCGGGCTTGTGCCCTTGTTTTATAGCTGGCCAGTTATAAAATATTATATATGTATATAAAACTAATCTACACTACACAAATGGTTTTGGATAGAATAGGTCAAGATAGAGAAAGTTTAAACATACTAATACTATACTTTTGGGTCCAATTTTTGTTTCGTTTGCGTTTGAAAATTAGTTTTGTAGTTTGTATGGATTAGGCATACAACATAGCATTAGGCGCTATTTTACTATCACCCAGAGAAGTATATTAGAAGTTAATTGTCGTTATTTACGAGGCCATTCACGGCACAGGAGCACAAGGAAAGGCAGGAGCGTGTGAAAATCAAATATTTATTATTTTCATTTTCTCGCTCTGGTAAGCGCGGCGTTGAGTTCCACCACTTAGCATGCAATGCCTCCAGAATTCGGCGGAAAATGGGTAACTCAAGTATCTTTACACTAGGGTGTCAGGTTCTTTCTTCCTACTGTGAAGTTGTGTAAAGTAAATATATGTTAATCTTTTCAAATAACTTAAATGTTTAGCGATTTCGAAAAGAAATAATTAGATGTTGCTTTCTAAAAAAAAATCAATAACTAACCAAAAACAATTAGAAAATAAATAAATAAAACTAAAAGACATTCAAATAGCATTTAGTTTAATTTCTTCGCTCTGGTGTCGAGGCTAAGCTCAACACTCAATACGTTCAGAATTCGGCGGAAAGTGAGGATCGGAGTATCTTAACACTACGCTCCCTCCGCCTACCCTGATACATGCGGGATAGAGCGTGAAGCTGAAAAAAATAATTAAAAATAGCAAATAAATACGTATAAATATAAAAAACATTCTCGTACAATGGGCCGCCCGTTCGGAAGTGGGTCGGAACCGGACGCGGCGCTAATGACTGCGCCTCACCTAGAGATGTTTGACCCCACAATAAACTGTTAATTGTTGATACAGCTGTACTATACTTCTAGTATACAGCAGCTTTTTTCAGCGTAAAAAGCTGCTTGATAAATTTTAAGCTTAGCATAAGCTTTAAAATTCGACTTCGTTCGGATGTCATAATAAGAACATAACCACACACTCATCAAAGTACACTTGAACTGTATCTTTTCTAATAAAAAAAGAATCATCACAAACGTTTGGCGGAATATTGAGTTATTTTACCATTTGTCGCGCCACATACTTAATGTAAATTTAAGATTTATATGATTTTCTCGTGGTCACCATTGTTAGAAATGGACGAAATTAACGTGGTACCACACGGGAAGTAGTAGCGTTCAAACAAAAAAGTATGATGAAAATCGGTTCACCCAGTCAAAAGTTCTGAAGGAACAAACATTAAACAAACCAGTCGAATTGATAGCCTCCTCCTTTTACAGAAGTCGGTTTAATTGCTAGGTAATCTTGTCCTTGTTGCCTTTCAATATATATTTTTTAACATGACGCTGTATCGTCCACAAACATTATAGAGTTTTAAGCAAGTTTTTTTTGTCATCGTCAGCACGAAACTTTTATTTCTCTTCCAATTCTCTTATTTGTCATAGAAAAAATCGCGATCGATTTCTACGAAGGTAACAGGTTCTACGGTTCTTGGAATAGACTGAAAGTTGTGAATATTTTAATAATTTGAATATAATTTAATTTGCACCTCAAAATATTAAAATAGTAAAAGGAATATTAAAAAAAAAATAAGGAAAAATTTTAAAATCTTAACGAAGCAGAACTCGAACCCAACGATTTTTAAGGGTTCGACACCCGCTCCATTTCTTCTTGATGAGGCCAGCCGTGGCGCGTAGACACAAATGTGTAAATATAATTGCGACTGGTGGTGAGTTCGATCCCCGCTCGGGGAAATGAAATATTAATTTAAACTAATATTTTCATTTATTCACTCTGATGCTAAGCATAGCGCGGCGTTGAATTCCGCCACTCAACACGCAATGCCTCCAGAATTCGGCGGAAAATGGAAAACGAAGTGTCTCAACACAATTCTCCCTCTGCCTACCTTGCTGTGTGCGGGATACAGCGTGAAGCTGATTTAGTGAATCTTGACAAAAATGTATAATTATAGTACAGTTATATTTGTCGTAATAATATTACGCGATCGCGAATCAGAAGCAAGACATAAATTGTAATTAATTCCGCTCTGTCCCTCCAGACGGCTGTGATTGATTGGATCAAGTACTGAGATGTCGACGGCCATATTATGTCATAACATTTTTTCCTTTTCCTGTTTTTTTTTAGCTTCACGCTGTATCCCGCATATAGCAAGGTAGGCTGGGGGTACCTGAGAGCGTAGTGTCAAGCACTCCGTTCACATTAAGACACACTCGTACCCCACTTTCCGCCGAATTCTGTATATATTTTATTGCGCGTTGGTAAGTGGAACTCAACGTCGTGCTTAGCCTGGTTTCTGGTAACCAGGTTAAACACGACAAAGAAAATGAAAATATTAAATATTGAATTTATTTGAAGCTAAAAAGTTAACTTAACTTAGCTTCACGCTGTTTCACTAGCGGGGCAGTCAGAGAGAACGGAGCGCCAAACGCAACGCAACTCTACATACCTCTTTCGCCTCGTCCACTTTCATCAACCACTTCGTATATGCCTTCGTATATGCCTCCGGGGGGTCCTCAGGCTTTTACGTCACCTTCCTCCAGTATCTTTGATACTGTGTTTTCGAAGGTCAACCGAGGTCTCCTCTACCTCGCTACCACTCATTTTTCCATCATAAATTAAAAAAATATATATATTACTGTAAAGTTTCATTTAAATCAGTTCAGTAGTTTTTGCGTTGAAATGAAACGAACATCCATCCCAACCAACTCTCCCATTTATAATATTAAAATTAATAGAAAGTGTAAACATACATACGTATATAAAGTAAGAACATAACTAACGTTATATGAAGACGGGCCAAAGTTTGTAGTTTGAAGTTGGTGTTGCTGTCTGTTGATTTTATGTTTTCATCGAAACTAAAATAGTTTCCTTAATGCATATTTAGTAAAGTTGTTAATAAAAGATGATGAAAGATGTTTTTAGATTAAAATATTAGATATTAACCTACTATTACCGACTACCGACAGACCTACTATTGTTTTTTGGTTTTACGTTGTATCCCGGATATAGCAAGGAGAGAATCTTATGGTAATACGACGACGCACAGTTACGTACTGGATCTTAACGCCGCGCTTGGTCCTGTATAGTATTGGGAACAGGGTCCTAAAACCTTCGCGTTTGCAGACAAATGCTTTTCTGCTACGCCACGACCATCTTACCTTATATTTCGTAAATCTTATATTTCTTAAAAATTAAAATAATAAAAACAAAACAATATCCCTTGTAGAGCCGTGGCGCTGGGGCACAGGTGTGCGACTGAAATGCGACAGTTTGTGGATTCGATTCCCACTAGAGATAATCAAATATTGAATATTATAATTTCTTCGCTCTGGTGACGAGGCAAACCGCGGCGTTGGAATCCGCCAAACACGCAACGCCTCCA
Organism: Heliconius telesiphe telesiphe; assembly: GCA_018249795.1. NCBI lineage: Eukaryota > Metazoa > Arthropoda > Insecta > Lepidoptera > Nymphalidae > Heliconius > Heliconius telesiphe. Next base: position 2,173 of record DWLH01002074.1, on the reverse strand, counting down.
GAATTGGACGGAAAATGCGGAGCGCAGTGTCTAAACACTAGGTTTCCCTCTGCCTATCCTGCTATATGCGGAATGAAGCGTAAAACTTGTAAAAAAACCAGTATCTGGTGTCAGAATTGATAATGTGTCGACCATGAGTCTCGCGTCGGTGTCGCCTACGTCGCGCGCGACCGTCTCGTAGCGGCGCATGCACTCGCGCCACAGCCGCAGCTGCGCCGCCGCCGACTCGCGCATGCTGTCCGCCGACTCCTGCATTGGGCGCACTAAATGTATCTATCGACATATTATATTCCCCTCATATCAAACCTAAGATCCTAAGAGAATCTTAGACCTTTTATTTTTACTATTAGATCCCTACTTTCTGCGAGTTACTCGTTATTACACACAATACATATCTATTAAAATTATACTTTTATTTATACTAATTGAGAATTAATTGGGAATATTTTTGACAATCGAGAAAAATTGGATAATCAAGATGTTCCCGTCAGCGTTGCGCGACTCTGGTATTGTTGGTTCCAACAAAAGATGAAATGTACTATAACGATTGGTGATTTAATTATGGATATTTTTACCTATACCTATAGGTATAGTAAAAGAATAAGTCCTCACATTAGTTTTATCTGTCACTTGAGTTTGTGAGACGCCTTTGAAACAACGCATCAATTCCTTCCCTAGTTGCATCATTTTGTCCATAGCCTCTCGTTGCTCAGAAATTTCTTGCTATGTAAATAAAATGTTATAAGATATTATAAAACCCCATAATACTCTATATTTATAGTGAAAAATTAAAAGTATACCTACTTTTACAACGCGTAAGTAATTATTTTTCCCACTGACGGTGCTGGTCTCACCATCTACAGCACTCAAACCAGAATCTCTTTCTTTTTCCGAATACCTGTCCCTTTCTCTATAATCTTCTCTGGACGCAATCGACATTTTTTCAAATCTCTCCAAATCGCGTCTCGACCGGCAATTGTCAGTTGGTAATGTGGAGGTCCTCTTTTGCCTGATATCTCTTTCATCATAATATTTTTTTCTGGTACACCTGTCCTCATACCTCATATCTTTATATCCAGTATCGTCATAAGGTTTGTCCTTAACGCCTTTGAATTTTGATGAAAAGACTCGAAGAGTGAACGAAACAACATGTATAATTATAGAACTTAATTAAAAAAATATTAAATACATAAAAATATTAAATACTAATGGTTGAATAGCGGGACTCAACACCGCGCCTTGTTACCATAGCGAAGAAATCATAATATTAAATATCTTATTCCTAGTGGGAATCGAACTCATTCGTCGTGTCAGTCACGTTTCGGCGCCTTTGCCACAGCTGCCTCAAATATCTAATATTCCTAAAAAAATAAAAAGCTGTAACCCGCACATAGCACGGTAGGCAGACGGAACAAAGCGGAACTCAATGCGGGTTTCGCCTTGGTGCCAGAGCGAAGAAATAAAAATATAAAATATCTCATTCCCTCGATTGGGAATCGAACCTGCAACCGCGTTAACAGCCGTACACTATGCACCTGCGCCACTACGACCTGTCAAATATCTAATATTCTTATAAATACTCTTAATTCTTCTCCCAGTTCACCCTCTGCCTGGAACAGATGTCGTACTGTATTAATATAAACGTCGGCTCGCAGATATAAATTGACAGCGAAATGCTGCTATAGGAAATAATTCTGGCGTGAAACTGTGAAATATAATTATATAATGATACTTGTGAAACTAGCCGTCGTGGTGCATTGAAACTGTGTTTGATCTAGAGAAGGTGGTCGTAGGTTCGATCCCCAGTCGAAAGCATTTATTTTTTCTGCTTCATGCTGTATCACATATGTAACAGGGTAAGCGGAGCGGAGTAATAAATTATTAAGTAATTATTTTCTTTCATGAGTGGAAATTAAATATTTAATGTTTTCAGTTTATCGCTTTGTTAACGAGGCAAAGCACGGCATTGAGTTTCGTCACCCAATGCGCAATGCAAATTATCCGGAAAATGCGGGGAGGGAGTGTCTTAATAGGAACGTAGTGTTTCAATCTTAGGTTCCCAGGTTCCTTCAGACTATCCTGTGCAATATAGGTAAAAAAATATATAGGTTACGAATTTACAATGAACAACATTGATTTAACTCAAAAACAGCTACACTTCAGTCATTATTAA
>DWLH01002073.1:0-11416 GCA_018249795.1 Heliconius telesiphe telesiphe | reverse complement strand
TTGATCTGCGTCTCTTGGAAACTCGGACCACTAAACCATACGTTCTCAAATTTTTATACGTCTTCTAGTGGGGTAGGCCGTCGTGGCGCAAGGGCATGAGCTTATGACTGTAAATGGGTTGTGGGTCCTATTCCCACATGAATTATTGAATATTTTCATATCCTCGCTCTGGTAGCATGGCACAGCGCGGCGTTGTGTTTCACCACTCAACACGCAATGCCTCGAGAATTCGGGAACGGAAGTGTCTTAATGAGAACGGAGTGTGAGTAGCTCCCCAGGTTCCTCCTGCCTACCATGCTACGTGTAGAATACAACGTGACAAAAGAAGAAATATAGAAAATAATAATTTGAATAAATTGTTATGCCGCCGGTCCCCTCTGTATACCCTGCTATATACGTATTTTTGTTACAAAGCGGTGTAGTAAGTACTAGATAGACGTTAATAATAGTTAATGGATAGTTAGTTGTGAATTACAATTTCTAATAAGTTAATATTACTATATTAAAGTTAATATTACTATATTGTAATATTTTGACATATTGAAAAGAAAACGAGCATGCACATATAAAACGATACGCTAAAGTATAGGTTAAAGTCAATAGAATTATTTTGTTCATGTAGTATCTCTCAAATGTTTTAGATACATAATTCATTCTCCACGCTACAAGAAACTGGATATCATCGGCAAAGTGAGGCAGTACTTCAAGCCATGACACCGAATATTCCTGTTTATGCCTCAGGTTCGGAGTCACATGGAGTACTGTTCTCATCTCTGTGCTGGTGCACTCCAGTATCAACTTGACCCGCTTGATCGCATCGCAACGAAGAGCCGTTCGAATCATTGGGGGCCAAATGATCTTTGATGAATGATCTTTCAAAGGCTTGACACTTTTCTCTTCACAAACGTAGATACCATCCCCACTACCTAGATACGTGGCACTCCACTACTGTACGATTTCGCAGGAACTTCTCTCCATCCATCTGAAGATTGGCCTACCTGCGGCAGTACTGTCTAAAAGCGTCCCACCTGGGACGCACACAGTGGTTGTGGGCGGTGATCACTTACCTCCCGATGACACGTACGCCCTTGTCTTTTCCATAAAAAAACCACGAAATCAAAGGCGATGCCCGTTAGGTGATGAAACTGGACGCCGCATTTGATCCTAAATTCAAATTGCTATACTCATTAATACTAACTACAATACATATAGTAAGTTACTCACAGTATGTTGGTTAGTCGGTTGTGCGTCAATAGTTTCGGGTTCAGATTCAGAATATTCTTCAGCTTCCTCGTGTTTTGATATTGAAATATCACTGTCACTTTCTTCTAGAACGAGACCTGTATTTTTTAAAATTTATTAATATTTATGAAATCGCCGTGACGCAGCGGTTTAAGCGTGCGACTGGAAACACGACGGTTGCGGGTTCGATTCGCACTCAAGAGACTTAATTATTTAATTAATATATTTTCATTTCCCCAATTCTGGTGAAAACGGAAAGCGTGGCCTATTCCGCATATACCAAAATAGGTAACCTAGTATTAACACAATTCATTCCCCACGCACTGCACAATATAAGACATTGCGGATTGGGTGGCGGAACTCAACGCCGCGCCAAATAATTATATTATATTCATATATTAACTTACCCGCATGCCATTTATTTTTCCACGCAAACGATCCAATAATATAAGGTAAGGGACGATGACTGTAGACGTCTCTTGGTTTTAATATCATACTGAAAGAAAAATACAGGTAAAGTAGGTAGGTAAGTAGAATTGTTCAGGTAAAACTACTATAAATATATTTATTTATATGACCGTGGCGCAGGGGCACAAAGTGTGACTGTAAAACCGACTGGTTGTGGGTTCAATCCCCACTCAAGGAGATGAAATATTTACTTAAATTTATATTTCCATTTCTTCGCTCTGGTGTCGAGGCAAAACATGGCGTTGAGTTCTGGCACTCAACACGCAATGCCTCCAGAATTCGGCGGTAAGTGGGGAACGGAGTGTCTTAACACTAGGTTCCCTCTGCCTACCCTGCCGTGTACGGGATTTATTTATTTGTATGAAAAATATATATGTATATTATGATAACAATAAAAAAAACCAGTCAATTACAATAAATCGAGCTAAATGCGATGGTAGTGTTTGTGTAAATAAATCGTTTGGAAAAAAATACAAGATACAGATGGAGGCAATGAATATGAAAACATTATTTGAACTTTCATTTAATCTAAATAAAAAAAGTATTAAGTGAAATGGGATTTGAACACATAATCATTGCGTAGAGTCACAAAACTACCGCTATATATTATTATTACTATTATATTATTATTTGTAATGGTAAAACTATACATTTTTTTTTAAACACAAAGTGCGGCGTTGAATTCCGCTATTCAAAACGAAACGTCTTGAACTCTGACGGAAAGTGAAAACCAAAAAGTTTTCATAGTAGGCTACTATTACGCTGCAGGCAGTCAGAAAGATAAATCTGGCGATTTTTAAAATTATTTTATCCATATTTTTTACATTAACTTTTTATATTTTTACTTCCTTGTTTAAAAGTAGATTCTTGCAATTTTTTTTAATTAAAAACAGGTCCATTTCCCCGCTCTGGTAATGAAACAACACGCGGCGCTGATTTCCGACCACTTACCTGGACTCTTCATCATCAGAACTGTCACTATCCAATATTTCTAAAGGTTCATGCATTAATTCAAGTTTTTGTAAAGCTTTTTTTATTATTTCCGCTTTTTCCTCATTTGTTGGTAGTTTTGATTGTTCTTGCTGTAAATCAATTATATACTATAATTATAACTATTTATTTGTTGTTTTTCAGTTTCCCACTGTATCCCGTATATAACAGGGTAGGCAAAATGAACTTAGTGTTAAGATACTCTGTTCTTCACTTTCCACCTATTTTATCGAGACATAACACTTAGCAACGATGCGCTTTGTCTTGTTATCAGAATGAGAGAATGAAAGTATTAAATAATTCATACATCCGAGTGGGAATCGAACCTACAATCGTCGCATTTACAGTCACACGCTCGTGCCACTGCGACACGGTACTCAATATAAATTATAAATTAATAAATCTTTACTAATAATAAAAATCTGAAAAGTTATTTGGTCGAAATATTGGTTTCAATTGAAAAAAATATTTCTGTTGTACAGTCCATTTATCCAGGAACGCTCTATCAAATCACGTTCATTATTAATTCTGTCGATGTACTGTATCTGTGGCCTGAGTTACCTCCCGCACTTACTTATGATGTGTAACTTACTTAGAATACACAAAGGGTTATGAATTAGGAATTATCTTTATTCGGGGATGCAGGCAAAGCCTGTGGCTCAAGGTCAAGCAAGCACAAACAATTTAATTATAACCTATATCTGCCTATCCGCTCCTAGCCCCTGCTATATGTAATATATGCAAAAATATAGTAAAAAAAACAATAAAAATCCAATCAGCTTCACGCTATATCCCACAAACAGCGGGGTAGACACAGGGAACCTAGTGTTAAGACACTCTGTTGCCCACTTACCGCCGAGTTTTGGAGGCAACGCGTGTTGAGTGGCGTAACTGTACGCCGCGCTTCGCCTCGCCACCAAAGCGAAGACATGGAAATATAAATATAAATACATATTTCATTTCCTCGAGTGGGATCGAACCCACAACCACTCGCGTTTACCCAAAAAAAAAAACAATAAATATACATAAAGTAATACCTTTGTAACATTCTCAACGGCAACATCAACATCATCGTCATACACTCTGCTTTCCACAAATTGATTGTTGCTCAGAGCCATAAATCTGAAAAATGTTGCTTTTGTAAAAATAAATATATATATAAAACTATTTTACGAGTCATATGTGTATAAAATATCGCAATGTATTCTAAGTATTTTTATATATTATAGCAAAATTATAAAAATACTTAGAATACATTGCGATATTTTATTATTTACACGTATAGTCAGAGTCAGACCCATAAAACATTTATTGACTTTTTTAAGCTTTTTGGAAGCGAAAACTTGGCGATACAAGCAAAAATTTTTATTTCTCGCTCTTATCGTATGTCTGTCACTATTTTTACAATGACATTGAATATCTATATATATCAGAAAATTGTAACAGATCGCTGTCTGTACATAGGAGATATATGAGAAAATCTGTTTTTATTAATTTATGTTGTTAAAGCGGACGAAGCCGCGAGTGGGTCGCTAGTGTTAAATTTGATTTAACAATGTATCAAATATAATTATTTGAATGAGGTAATTTTAAGCATAACATAGTTTTAAATGTAATTCGTTCGTGGTGTTGTGTTGGACAGCTCCTGACTGTATACGCGACGGCTGTGTGTACGATTTCACTTCCCTGCTCGGGTAGACGAATATCTCGAAAATTTTGCAAAAAGTGGAGAAGGGACTGTTGTAACTGATATCCCAAACACCATTGAAAATATTATTTAATAAATAATGCCTTGACTCGAGATGTGTCTAGTCGTTAGAAACGTTTATAGTTGTGATTGTGAAGGACCCAAAATCTTTTAGAGATTCAGAGGTATAGTGTTAAGAATTTTATTTATACCATTAGAAGGTATCTTTTTAATAAAATACTGCGGCTGCAACAATCTTATTGAACTCTCCGGGACGTTTGTGAGTGATCAGTCTGAAGGTACTTGTTACGCTTGTTTATATTAAGATTGTATTAGAATGGTGATTCGTAATGTTGATTGGTTTGTGAGATCAATATAAGTCGCTGGAACGAAAGCACTACCGCTAGGCGGCACACACCCCACAGTCGTGTCTCGAACCGTAGGCGGACACTAATACATACACCAGAGTTCCAGGACATAAAATAGCACCACACACCCGTATGAGATGGGCGACACTACTACATACACCGGAGCTGGGACATAAAATAGAAGCACACACCTACTAGTCGTATACCAAGTCGTAGAAGTGGTATATAATATATCAATGACCAACGCCATACAAGCATAGCTTACGTATCGCGAGCGTACTGCGAGACGGCATCAGCCAGGACATAGTTAATGTCGCTATAACAGTTTGCATAAGCCCATCACGTCAGCTTCCGCGACGTCCAGCAACATTCAATATCATAATGTTGGTCAAAGATCACTTTGATCCACAAAATGTGTCGCCCCTACACATATATAGGTTTCGAATTATTATATTATTTCTTTTTTTTATGTGCAACATATATATTAGTACCGTAGTACTTGACAGTTTGACTCGACCGCTGCCTTCCGAGTTCTGCATCCACTATATAAACGAAACGATGGTTGCGACACTCGGGACGACAATACATGAACTCATCTCGATTAATATGATATTATTTATCCCCTCGAATGACCGTCGCCCGCCAGTAGTTGCGCCACGTCGCCCTTAATACGTAATAATATATAAATAAAATAAAATTTCTTTAAAAAATTTGAAAAGACTATCCATAACCCTTCCGGACTTTAACTCCTCTAGGGCAGGGGAAGTTGAAGAGGCGCATACCAGCTTCTCTTACCTCCTGACCTACGGCCGCGGAGCAAGTTTGCATAAGCGCTGGACTTACGCACCCGCGGTCTCCTTCAGTAATATGACTGGTTCGCAGAAGGAGACCATTGCGGACCAGTTCCTCTCACTTCAACATCTTCAACATGGCCCCCACCATACTCGAAGGCAATATTACCCCTGTTACATGTGTGAAATTCATCGTCATAATAAATACTTACTTATTATTTACATTTTGTAGATCAACACTCGCATTGTCTAAAGCGTCGACCATTGCATCCAGTTTTGAATTTGTATCTTGACATTTTGATACTATTGTCTGTAATAAAAAGAAATCTACTAAAAAGTTTTATTTTTTTAGCTTTACACTATATCACCTATTAAGCAGGGTAGGCAGGGAAACGTTATGTTGAGACACTCTGTTGCTGTTTCCAGACATTGCATGTTCAGTGGCGCAACTTGACGCTACACATTGGCTTGTAACCAGAGCATGGATAATTTTGTGGAAATCGAACCTACAACCGTCGCCTTTAGTCACACGCTAATACTTATTGATTTATTTTTATTAATTATTTATGTTAGAACATTTTTAATATTTTTAAATACTATTTATTACACACTAAGATAAGTAAAATACTTTTAAAAAATATATATTATTAAGCTTGGTGGTCAGAGCACTTGGATGGTTTCCAAAAGGAGGAGGAGGTTCAAATTCTGCTATTTATGTGTTCTAGCAAAATGTTTATTTTTTAAACTCAACATTTCTGTCTATTATAATAAGCTAGTTGTGTTCTTGTACTCTTACATTAATAAATGCACTTTAGTTTAACAACTACACATAGTTATCATGCTCTGTTACTCACAAAAGTTTCTAATTTCTATCACACACCAAAAAAAAATTACTTACAGTCATTCACTTAAAATTACTTTATTATATTATTAGATTAAAAAGGCTATTGTGGTGCAGCAGTTACAGCATCTGACTATGAATACAACAGTTCTGGGTTTAATTACTAATTGGGGGAATGATTGGTGTTAAACCTTCTTCTTCTCTTCTTACCACTCAATATGCAATGTCACAAAAATTGGTCTTATAACACTAGAGTTTACCTTTCTATATGCACATAGCATGATGCAAACAAAAATAAAGTACCTGATGTATTTTTTCTAACATGCCAAGCAAATGTTTGTCTCCGGCTAGAGACCATTGCGGTGCCCCTTTCCGGAGTGACATAGTGTCGGCCTCCATGATAAAATACCTGGAAGAAAATTAAATAGTTTAACAAATTAACAAGATCTCCACTTACTGCCCAATTTCATATAAAAACATTGCAGTAAAACATTGGCTTATGACATAAATTCAATACCATAAGCCAATATAGAACATTGCCTTAGCAGAGTAAAAAAATATGAGAGTAGAAGAGAGTTTCTAGCAATCCCACAACCATTTAATGTATTTATACACTTTACACTGTGCTACAATGGCTTATTGAATCCTTTAAGATAATTACAAGAAATAATAACATATAACACTAATTACAAACAGCAAAGAAGTAGATATTACATGTTGGGAGTCAGTCCTCATCACCATAATTTATCAACCAGAGAAGGGAAATGAAAATAATTTAAATATCACTTTTTAGTAGGTATTGAACCTGCAACCATAAGGTATACATGCAGGTTATCCTACTGCACCACAATGATCATCTTTGTCCATTATAACTTTTAGATAAATAACTTACTATAGAGATACACATAGCAAAATATCCATAGCAATGTTAATGTTATTCCAGCTTAAAGTTAAGTTACTAGTACAAAACAGGTTTGTTTACATTCATGAATTTAAATCACTGTTTAACTATACAATTATTTTCAATGGCATTCACACATTACATCTATTAAAAATAATATATTGATGAAAATCAAATTATAAGTAAATAAAAGTAATATTTTTACTTTAATATTATAACAAACAGAGAGTTAGAAGAATAAATTTATTTAATCGTTTAGCAAAAAGTATATAAACGCTACAAAGCTGAAATTATCAATTATCAATAAATTATAAGAAACAAACAAACATAAATATAAATAAAATAAGTGGGCGTTCTTTATAAAAAAACCATTGTACACAATAGGTTTTTTACAGTAATCACAATAAATATATATTTTTATACTCGGTTACTTACCAATTCACTTCACATAGCACAAATGAAAGCTAATTGCCGAATAATAATTAATATAACGTTCAACTTTCTAATTTAAAACTCTAAAACAAAATAAAAAGTGCGACGTGATGTACTCGGGTATACATTATAATGACTGTCAAATAAATGTCAAATGTCAAAGTCAATTGAATAAAGTTGTGGAAAAGTGACGTTTAAAGTCCCGTTTTACGTAATGTTTTTTTTTCGCTTCTTTCATATCTTGCAGGCTTTAAAAATAATCATTCTTATGTAATTAAAATGTTTTATATCTAGTAACAAAATTTTATTTAGGACTTTTGATTTTCACTTTTATTATACATTATATTAAAAAAAACCTTTTAATATTGTATAAAATAAAAAAAACTTTTAATATTGTATTAATAATATTACACATATTGGGAACCCGAAATTTCCAACACTTTGCAATAGTTCGTGGTTGCGGGTAGACTGAGGTGTTTCCGTCTTTAATGTTAATTGACATAATTATTATATCAAACGATATCTTATTCACCTCGCGCTGTTCTGGATCTTTGCAGAATGAGCTGACTGTTTCTTGACCTCTGTGATGGATTTGAAACTTCAGTTTTTATGAAATTTGGATGTTTTTGTATATCAATAGCCTCGCACATTGCACGATTCTAGGAATATATCTCTTCTCTCTAACGAGGATATGGGGCTAATCAAACCTGATGCAATGTTTGAACAACAATAAATACAATAATACAATGAGAAAGCTTAAAAATAGGTACAGGTAATACTTTCTGAATCCAATGAGGTTTAAATAAAAGTAACGCAATTGAAAAAACATGTTGCCCCTCGCCGGGATCGAAGCGAACTCCTAAACATGCACGCTACTCAGCAAAGTGCGAGTTTGGAGCCGGTCACTGATAAAATATATAAAAGGTAATATATACAGATATTTTAAATATTTATATTTTAAGCTAGGCAAATAATCGCTTTACTGTACAGAATGTGGAACAGATGGACGCAATACTAACGCACACTACGGAGATCCTAACAAAAAAAAATTAGAAATATAAAATATTTATAAATAATTGTAAAAAACAAAAAAAAATGTTTTTATATATTATATATATTTTTTTTTTAATACTTTTCAGAAAACTTATACATTGATAAGCTCAGCTCAGCTCAAAAAATGTAAACATTCTATCGAGTGGAACTTGAATTGGTATATACAATTAAATAAATTTAAATCAAAATTTTGTTTAACTTTCAATTAACCAACATTTTTAATTCAATTTACATAATATAAAATTTCTGCGATGTATTTTAAAAATGTGCCAATTTCACGCTGATAGTACCAATTAATACAGAATATCGACTACTAGACCGTCTTGGCGCAGTCGCACAGCATCTGAGTATGCGTTTGTAAACGTGACGGTTCCATTCCCACACAGGGGTAATGAATTATTTTCATTTTCTCACTACTTACAACATAACACATCGCTGTTAAATTACTCACCTCAACACACGACGTCTCAAAATTGTGTTTGTAATTGTAAAATTGTAATTGTATTGTAGTTTATAGAAAACAGAGTGTCTTAACAATAGGTACTCTCTGCTTATTCTATAGTGCGGGGTACAGCGTGAAGCTAGTCTAGATTGCATCTAGATCTAAAATTAGGTACAAAAAACTGAGCTAGTTCTAGAAAACAATATAATTTTATGTGTCATGATATTTTTTCTATTATCTACATAATATGTATAAGCATGACGTTCACATCGTGCAAACATCCTGTGATTATTATACATGAACTAATTTACCATTATTTTGCTGTTCATCTCTATATATAATAAAACAGTAAAAATATTTTGTCTGTATATTTAGTAATTTTGACTGAAATGGATAGAGAGACACTTAAAAAGAATAGTAGAAAGCAAAAATATATTTTTTGTAATTTCTTGTCAGTCTATCTGTCTGCCTGTACGTATGACTCCGTAAATCTCCGAAAGTACTGAACCAATTTACTTAAAATTTTCACCAATTGTTTTGTTTTAACTTAGAATAGCATTTAAAGTTTGTTTCATCAAAATCGGTTAATTAAAAAAAAAGTTATCGTCATTTGAATGAACTCAAGGCATTAGTTTGCCTGCGTAAATTATATAGCAATCTATATCTAAGCTTATAATAAATGTATAATTGTTAATAATAAATTTGTATTTTCAACTGAATAGTATGTATTTAGTAAAACGTCGTTTTCGATTTATATAATTATATATTAAGTCCGAACAGTTACAGTTTAACTTTAACGCATCATTTACTGAATCGCGCTGGTAAGATTTTTGGCTAAAGAATGACTTTCGATACTTCTTGGTTATATGACTGTTGATAAAAATATATATATTTTAAAGCACTATTGTTTATAGTACAAACATTAAAATAAACAAAATTGAATGGTTGATGAAGGTTACCTTCATAAATCATAACAGTTAAGTTTAAATCGTAATTAATTCAAGACAGATAAAGGAGGCCAGTCGTGGCGCAGGGGCACAAAGTGTGACTGTAAACCGGTTGTTGGTTCGATCCCCACTCGAGGAGATGAAATATTTACTTAAATTTATATTTCCATTTCTTCGCTCTGGTGTAGAGGCAAAGCGCGGCGTTGAGTTCTGCCACTCAACACGCAATGCCTCCAGAATTCGGCAGAAAAACGGAACGTCTTAACCTACCCTGCTGTGCTGTGCGGGATACAGCGTGGAAGCTGAAAAAAAAGCAGAGATAAAGAACGACTTGATTTTCAAAGAAATATTATAAATACATAGATTCTTCGGTTCGTTCGTTCGTTTGAAATAAATCTATATAAAAATATCTTAAAACATCCTTTCTACGTGTACTCTGTAATAACTACATATTTACCAATTGTACATTCGGCTAAGGCACTAAGATTGAGTTGAGTTTTTTCATGCAACATGCGATGCCTGATTGGGTGGTGGCAACGGAGACTTTTCGCATCATTTCGTCTCTACTGGCTCCGTAGAGTCACAAATGTAGAAAATAAGTTGCGTTTTACTTTCAATTCTGTTTTAAGTTCACTGCAATGCAGTGAACCGTTACGTGATTTTAATTTCCAAAATGATTAACTACAGCTTAATTATCTTGTCATTTTAAATCTGGCAAGTATTTTTAACATTATAAAGTTCTTTTTCAGCCTTTCTACATTTTTTTGCTTCACGCTTCGTCCCTAGCGGAAAAGCCAGAGAGAACAGAATGTGAAACGCTACGGTCTCTGCATTTCTCTTTCGCCTCGTCCACTGTCATCGACCTGCACTTATATGCCTTCCAGGGGCTCCCCATGCTTTACGTCACCTTCCCACAGCACTGTTTACTCACTGTTTATTAAGACCGCAAGTGTCACTACACGGTTCTAGATTCAATTGTCATCTCTATATATAATAAGACAGTAAAAATATTTTGTCTGTATATTTAGTAATTTTGACTGAAATGGATAGAGGGACACTTAAAAAGAATAATAGAAAGCAAAAAGATTTTTTTTTAATTTCTTGTCTGTCTGTCTGTCTGTCTGTACGTCTGTCTGTCTGTCGACATATTTTTGTCCGCATTTTTCTCTGAAAGTACTGAACCGATTTACTTGAAAATTTCACCAATTGCTTTGTTTTAACTCAACTTAACTACTAAAGTTTAGTTCATCAAAA
>DWLH01002072.1:0-11422 GCA_018249795.1 Heliconius telesiphe telesiphe | reverse complement strand
ATTCAATGTGTGCAGTAAATCCCTTAAGTTAACTGTACTTACATCCTTACTAGCGACCCGCTCGCGGCATCGCCCGCTTGAACTATTTATTTACTAATCTAAATGACTTTAGTGTTCTATCAAAAATCTGACTTTGACTTTGAACAAACAGCAATTAGTTACAATTTTATTGAACAGATAAAAACACATATTAAGCGACTTGCCTGTCTGCGAGATTTATAGTCTCACACGGATCTTCTTCAATATCGAACAAGCACGGCGCTTTCAATGGGTTGCAGGCAATTTTGCTGAATCTATCGCATTTTAATGTAGTTTTTTCTCTGAAAAACGTTAAAAAAATGGTTTTATAATAATAATATTATAATAAATAGACAAATATTAATTAATTATTTAGAAATAATTTATTTACAATAAAAAAAGCGATAATTTTTCAATCAGAAATTGTTTAATAGGTAACTAAAACACTTTTAAGCACTTTGTTATTTATCTTTATATATTTATATGTATATCAATAATTATAATTATAACACCGCACCGTACCTGTTATCTGAGCGAATAAAAATAAAACAATTACCTTTTTAAAGTTAATTGTTGAGAGAGCTGCGTTAGGTTTCGCACTCAACGCCGCGCTTTGCCCTGTTACCAGAGCGAAGAAATTAAACAATATAACATTTCATTTTCTCGACTGGGAATCGAACCCACAGCCTGCGGCGTTTGCAGTCGCACGGTTGTGTGCCCCTGCGCCACGACTGGCCTCTCTTTTTACTAAAAAAAATAAAATAATATAAAACTACCTTAGTTCAAAAATCTTTTCCGTATTCGGCATTAAATCCATTTCTCCCAAAGCAAGTCCAGCTGGACTTGTAACAACCCTGTTCACGTCGTAGTGTCCGTCTCTAGCGGCCGGTCCATACCAAAAGTCCCAAGCTCCATCGTAATTTGTTCCTATAATTAACTACTTTTTAAAATAGCAGTGTAGGTATAGGGAACCTAATGTTTAACACGCAATTCAATACGCAATTTTTGGTTGTCATTGACATTACTGTTGACTGGAGGAGCTCAACACCGCGGTTCGTCTAACAGTGTAGGAAAGTGAAAGAAAAAATATATAATCATTCTCTGTAGGAGAGAAACGAAACAAGAAACGTCACGTTCGCTGGCAAACGGTATCTATTATGTATATAAAGCGGAAGAGTTTGTTTGTTTGTTTAAGATCTGGAACTACTGGACTAGACTTTACTCTTTAGATATTTATGTGTTAAATGTTTTTTTGGGCAATTTTTTATGTTACTAAAATTTCTAAGGTGGGTGGGCTGGGTGTAATCCAAAAGTCACAATATTCTGGTTTGGGCACGGACCAACCAAACCCCCCATCAAAAAAAAGAAAATCATTAAGAGGTAAACAATAACTTTTTAATTTTGTTCAATTGATCAAAATTCTAATATTGGAAAGATATAAATAATAATATAACATTATATATTATACTAGTGGGCGCGCGCGGCTTCGCCCGCTTATTTACATCCTTAGGGATGAATTCTAAAAAACCATGAAACACGTGTTCTATGAAAATATTTTTAAGAGTCTGAATTTCAAATTTTATAAAAATCGGTGCCGATTTAATTTTTTTTCCATACAAACTTTCAACCCCTATTTCATCCCTTCAGGCTTAAAATTTTTCAAAATCCCTTAGTGGATGTTCAGATTATGAAAAGAAACATCTGTCCAAATGTCACGTTTCTACGCACAGCGGTTACGGCTGTGCGTGCGTCTTACCTCAGTCAGTCAGGTACATGCCCTTTTATATATATAGATTAATAATATTGTTTAAATTAAATTATTTACTCAATATTTTACGTTAGTTACGTAGTTAATAATGTTAATAATAAACATTGTAACGTTTATTTTTTGTTATTTATTTTTTATTCAGCAACTCCCTGAGTAAGACCCATACCATAGACATAAACGCACATTTTCTTAATAATTATTTATATAAAATAAAATAATATTTAAAATATACCTTTATGTAATTTCCATTTGCCAACTGTAATGGCGGCGCATCCATATTCATCATCAATATTGTGAAGGATACTATTCCTTTCTGATTTTAAGTCGTTCGATAGAGCATTCCATTGGTCTATACCGTCTATGTTGTTTAATGTACTGAAAATAAAACCATACTTAGGGTTCCGTACAAAGGGTAAAACGGGACCCTATTACCAAGACCACGATGTCCAGCCGTCTGTCTGTCTGTCCGCCTTTACCAGGCTGTATCTGATAAAACCGTGATAGTAAGACAATTCATATTTCCGCAGATTATGTATACGTTACCGCTGTATCAACAAATACTAACAACCAGAACAAAATAAATGTTTTCGGGCCAAATAAATGTTTTACAATAGACATAGTTTTTTTTTTTGGTCGTATTTATAGAGAGAAACCTTCGTGGACAAATCTTACTCGCACTTCGCCGGTTTTTTATTTTGCGTCGCATCGTCTCTCGCACAAATAATATTGGTAATGATACAAATAATAATAATCTGTGCGTTAAATTTGAACACCATTTCACGATAAATTTCTTTTATAGAATTGCACATAATATTGCGATTGCATAAAAGGCCGTTTTGGCGCAAGGGCACTAGCCTACGACTTTAATGCGACTGTTGTGAGTTCGATTACCACTAGAGAATCACATTGCATTAGGTTTCTCTCAGTGAGATCATGTGGTACCCAAATGTCAATTTTTCGGATGTATGTCAGATTTTTACCTTTTTTTGTAATAAAACTTTAAAATGTACAAAATTTCTTCGTCTTCGAAAAACTATTGAAAAATGGCGGGAACAATTTTTTTTTAAATTCTGGCATCTTCAGAATTTCAAATTTAATGGTATTAAAACCAGCCAGTAACATTCAGTACAGCCAAAGAGGTTCGATTACTAATAATATATTCAAACTACGAAAATACTTTTGCCCCGACCTTTTATATATATTTATAACATTACAACGAAAATTACGTTGAAATTAACAAAACAACCAAAACTTTTGGCGTTTCCCCCAATCGAAATATTTTCCCAATTTTAAATCTTAAGCCAAAATACATAGAACCAAAAAATATAAATAAAATTTTTACCTTTTATTGATAAGTTTTGCGTTTTTATAAAGTATTTTCTTTCCAAAGTGTAAAATAAAATTTTAAAAATGTACCTTAAAGTTATTTAACAAAATACTACCAATATGAAATATTATTTATACCTGACATTCATACCAGCGGCACTCAATAACGTCGGTAACCAATCTACGAGATGAAATCTTTGTTTGGCTATACGAGATTTCTTCTGAATTAACGGACTCCATAAAAGTCCTGCACCTCTTACACCTCCCTCCCATAGTGTGTTCTTTACCTACAATAATTTAAATATTTTCCAAAATAAAGAAAATTCATAGAAAAAAATGGATGGTTCTTGAAATCCTATAGATCTAGCAGTGCTGGTGAAGAGGTTACAAAACAATAATGAACTTATTTAAGAGACATTTATTGAAAATCTATGTTTAAAATTTATTTTTTTATAGCGCTACAACAATATGTATGTACACTAGCTTTTAAGTACAGGATCGTCTACGTGGTCGAATGGGAGTAACTTCCTAAGATTAGTGGCGTTTAACCAAAATAATTGCACCGATTTAAACTATTTATACATAGGTTAGGCCAGTCGTGGCGCAGTGGTATGATGTGTGACTGTAAAACCGACTGGTTGTGGGTTCGATCCCCACTCGAGAAGATGAAATATTTACTTAAATTTATATTTCCATTTCTTCGCTCTGGTGTCGAGGTTAAGCGCGGCGTTGAGTTCTGCCATTCAACAGGCAATGCTTCCAGAATTCGGCAGAAAGTGGGGAACGCAGTGTCTTAAGACTAGATTCCCTCTGCCTACCCTGCTGTGTGCGGGATACAGCGTGAAGCTGTTTATTATATATAGGTATAAATAAATAACATTTATTTAAATTTATATTTCCGTTTCTTCGCTCTGGCGTCTAGGAAAAGCGCAGCGTTGACTTCCGCCACTCAACACGCAATGCCTCCAGAATTCGGCGGAAAGTGGGGAACGGAGTGTCTTAACACTAGGTTCCCTCTGCCTAATCTGCTGTGAATATGATTTTATTTACCTAGGTATAGATTGTAAAATTATAGAGTACTTACCCCTCTCAAAGGATAGTTAGAAGCTCTATTGTCGTTGAAACCTTCTGACGGTCCGCCGTTGTCCGTAGTGAATATTATTATACTGTTTTCTAACAGATTTTTAGAGTTCAACGCTGCTACGACTTGGCCCACCGATTCATCCAACTTAGCTAGTACGCCTGAAATATGATGAAAAAATATAGTAAACTCGAGTCGTTGTTCTCCTATTGTTTGATAGAGTTGTGTTGTCTATTTAGAAATAGAAAAAAATCAGTCAAGTGCGAGTCGGACTCGCCCGCTGCGGGCTGAGGAGGAAGTATAATTTTTAAAAGATGGAAATTTAAAGTTTGCAAGTCCATACGCCCGTAGTCACTTTTTAGCAAAGCATTTAGTTTCATTAATATCAATATCGTTTTTATTTGCAAATTAACCCGATAGACGCATATAGATAAAAAACAATCAAAACAATAATAATAGCACACTTAAAAGATAATGTTTCGCATATTAATCACATTAATACCAATATTTGCGGTTAAATAGTTTATTAATGAGGCCAGTCGTGGCGCAGCGACACGAAGTGTGACTGTAAAACCGACTGGTTGAGGGTTCGATCTCCACTCGAGGAGATGAAATATTTACTTAAATTTATATTTCCATTTCTTCGCTCTGGTGTCGAAGCGCGGCGTTGAGTTCTGCCACTCAACACGCAATGCCTCCAGAATTCGGCAGAAAGTGGGGAACGGAGTATCTTAACACTAGGTTCCCTCTGTCTACCCTGCCGTGTGCGGGATACAGCGTGAAGCTGATTTATTTTATTTTTATTTATATTTCTTTCTTCTATTATTCTATTACGTTTCATTTATTGATTTATCCAGTTATCTTAAGTAGATACATGTTAAACATTAAGAGCGTTCTCATCAAGCAAAACATGGTTTATAAATAATAAGAAGAAAACAAGTGTTAATTTAATACATCATATGAAAATAAAATAAAATACAAATATTTACACGTAAATACAAAGTAAAAATGTTATTTTTTCAGCTTACTGTTTAAATTTTAAACTTTAGATACTGTCTAGTCTATCACCGTGACGGACCATCACTATATAGTGTTCGAAAGTCAGGTTTCCAAAAATGTTTAATCCATACTAATATAATAAAGCGGAAGAGTTTGTTTGTTTGTTTAAACCCTAAGATCTCTGGATCTACTGGTCCGATTTACTTTTTGTAATGTATGAAAGCTGTATTCTTCATAAGTGCCATAGGCTATATAACATTACGGTGTAAGTCTCAGTTAGTCTTAAATAACGAAATAACAATAATAAGGAATGCCGTCGAATGTCACTACGTTGTATGACAAAATATTCAATTTTATTAGTTCTAAAAAAAGTCTGCAACCATATGTCTATCTCCTATAAATAAGAGACATAAGGGCATTTTGTGACAAAAAATAATTGAGAATTGTAAGGTAATATATCTATTTACAAACTTATATACCTATTTAAATTTACGAGCTACAGTTATTTCATCATCGACGAAATATAATGAAGATCATTTTTGGCTTTAATAGAATGTAATTTAGACGTATACTTTTTGCTGTGAGTGGGCCGCTAGTACTAAATATAAATTAAAGTTTAAACTTATTTATTTCAAGAGTTTCATTCAATTGTGTAAAAATGTAAAATCAAAGATCTTATCACATATACCGTGTAGAAAGTATAATCTGTACCACTTAAATTATTTGATAGCTAAATTGTACATTAATTGTAAGGACTCCGTGGCGCAACGGTAGCGCGTCTGACTCCAGATCAGAAGGTTGCGTGTTCAAATCACGTCGGGGTCAAATCAGCTTTTGTTTTGTTTTAAAATTTATTGTTTTTTGTTTTTATTTTTTTATTGTTACATGCTAGCTATAATAAAAATAAAAATATATCGCGAAATATATATATATTTTTTAATGAATTGTAGATAACTTTAAATTTGACTCTTTCAATTTAAAGGACAGTAAGTAGTTTGTCCGTCCATGTAAGTTTGACTTTTAATGTGACTAGTAAAAAATAATTCCTCATAATGAAGTTCATTAGCCGCACATTGCAGAGTAGGCAGAGTGAAATAGGGGATCCAGTGTGAAGACACTCTGTTCCCATAAACACACTTCCGTTCCCCATACTCCTCCGAATTTTGTATTGAATGGTGGAACTTAAAGCGGCGCTTAGGCTCGTTACAAGTGCGAGGAAAATGAAAATATAAAATTTTTCATTTCCTCGAATGGGAATCGAATCCACAATCTATCACGTTTATCTTGTGCTCTTGCGCCGAGCCTCAAATAAATTTAATAATTAGTTATTCTTTTATATAAAATACAGTGTTGAGATACGCATCCCAACATATAATGTCTTAGGGTGATTTATCATTAGGTCCGCTCTACTTGCACTGCAAATTATCAATAATTAAAGATGGATGAACATATTTTTTCGCATTCATATTCAGGCACAAAACTTATAAGTTATATATGTACCGGTGGGTTCATAAATGAAAAAAGTATGTGAATTTAATAATTATATTTTACACGTCTGAGTAAACGGACACACGCGGAAGGATTGATTTATAAAATGTGGTTCGCTTATGTCTCGAAACTTTACATTACTCCTCCGCCAAAAAAAAAAAAATTACACAAAATTTACAAATGATAATATAATTCTTACAATTTGTATTTACCCTTACCCTTTACCCTTTTGTATTTTTATGTAGTTGGGTAAAATAAATGATAATAACATACATTGGTCACTACAATAACATGAAGTTTCATTTTACAATGCACTGCTAAGACAATATAAACTTGACTTGACATTTTTTTTTATAATATTTATTTAATAAAATTGAATATAATTACTTTATATAACGAAAACATAATTTGAATACATTAAAATTTGTATATAGGTAAAAATAATAAGAAAATCAATAAAAATGACAACTTAACAAAAATACCAAAAGTAAAAATGGAAATGAATTAATTAACCTATTAACACTATATTATATTATTGATTATTTCATCATGAAATTATAAATTGAAGCGCACGGGCTTTTTCGATATTCGGCCGTAACGCGTAGTGTAGTTGAGCGGGCGATGATAGCTTTCCGCTCCTCTTATGACAGACAACGTTTTCCGTACTTTTTGATTTTAATCTATTTTCTAAAATATTATTATTTAAGTATACTTGGTCGCTAATAAAAGCGGATTTGAGCCTATCAACAGATAGATATACACTCTTAGTAGGCATTTGTACTAAAAAAGTTTTATTTTCCCTCTCCAGTACTTTAAGCGGACCATCGTACGGAGGTTGTAAAGACTTCCGAACAAGATCACTACGAACAAAAACATGAGTGCATGCACTGAGGTCTGGATGTATAAACAAAGTGCGGTTTTCCTTATGTGACGTAGGTTTAGGTCTTAATTTTCTAATTAGGTGACGAAGATGTTTAACATATTGGCAATTATCTAGTATTTTTAAATTATTATTATTATCAAAAAAATCTCCAGGCAACCTTAAAGTTTGACTGTACGTCATTTCAGCGGCACTAACACTAGTATCTGAGCGTGGCGATGCTCGCAGATCTAACAAAACTATAGGTAACTCTTCTACCCAAGTCTTAGAATCTAATCTGGCCATAAGTGCAGCCTTAAGAGATCTATGCCACCTCTCGACCATGCCGTTACTTTGGAGGTGGTAGGGCGTAGTGCGTGTCTTGGTAATACCTAATAGTTGCATTAAATGTTGAAAAACACTACTCTCAAATTGCCTACCTTGGTCATTAGTAAGTCGAACAGGGCAACCAAAACGTACCACCCATCCTTCAAAAACTACTTTGGCTACAGTTTCCGCTAAAATATCTTTTACTGTAAATGCCTTCGGCCATCCACTCCGACGATCTATTATAGTAACGAGATACCTATAATCATGTAAGGAAATTGATAAGGGGCCAACTATATTAACATGTATATGAACGAATCGCTCAGATGGCTGAAAACTACCAAGTTCCGACCTAACATGTCTATGAATCTTAGCACTTTGACAAGATATACAAGATTTAGCCCATTTGCCTACATCTCTATTCATATTAACCCAAAAATATTTTTCCTTCATAATTCTTCGCGAAGTACGGAATACCAGGGTGAGACAGACTATGAATATAATTAAAAACTACTTGTCTAAACGATTCTGGTAATCATGGTGTGGCCCTATTGGTGGACATTTCACACCAAATGGGTAAATCGCTACCAGGAATAACTATATGTTTAAAAATATATTTATTTGATTCTTTGAGCAACGAATTTCATCTGTCAATTCAATCAGAAGGTTGCGTGTTCAAATCACTGTACCGGTGGGTTCATAAATGAAAAACGTATATGCATTTAATAATTATATTTTACACGTCTGAGTAAACGGACACACGCGGAAGGACTGATTTATAAAATGTGGTTCGCTTATGTCTCGAACCTTTACATATATATAGTACAATTTCGGAGTCGTGGCGGTCCTGAGCTAGGTGTATGTGGTTGCGCAGATTTAATTTTAAGATTTTATTGAATTTTCATAATTTTTCTGCGAGTGGGAGAAAACAATGAACAAAAAGGTCAGGAAGTCTAACTTCAGGGTGGCCACGACTCGTCGACCGCAGTGTACATATATGCAATTATGTATTCGGTCGACTTTTAATATTAAAAGTTGAAAACTTACCTGCAAATTTCTGTCGTTGATAATCTTCAATATGGGAAAAGTTAGCTATAACGTTGTCGGGCGCGCGTATGGGCTCGTTGGGGTTGCCCGTGTGCACCGCTGAGTGTGACACCATTAGGAATAAAGGTTCTGCCTCGTTATGATCGTGTATTATCTACAAATTTATTTTATTTATTTAATATGCACAATATATGGAATATTTTTTTATTCAATATGGACATTTATTTGAATGTTTACTGCGGCCTGAGGTCGAAATCGGCCTCATATAGAAATCACGGCGGTGCGGGTTGTGTTACTGCATTGCATGAAAAATTAGGCCAAAAAGGACTCGTCCGCCGAAAATATATTATATATTCAAAAGATGGAGATGTTGGTGTACCTATCTAATATTTTTTTATCAAAGATAAAGAGAGAAGAAGAAAAATTATGTTAGTGGCAAAGTGATCATAAAAGATATAAAAAATAAATAAATAATAATATTTTTCGATAAAATAATACCTTGACAGCTTCTTCCGTATAAATATCTGTTGCGTATTTCCCAAACAAATCGTGAGCTACTGACATATCTGTAATTAGTATAATTTATTACGGTAGTGTTTATAAAGTATAAGATTATATCAATAAAATAAGTGCTCTAAAGCACAATAATTGAGTCAAAACGATGCCATTTTTTTTTAAATCAATTAAAAATTGATGCATTAAGTTTTTAATTAAAAATCTTTATTTTAATATTTGTGACTGCGTGGGACAGGGACACAAGCATGTGACAGTAAACGGGACAGGGTTATGGGTTCGATTCGAACTCGAAAAAATTAAATATTTAATATTAAATTTGATTTCCGGTACATAAAACACAATGGCTCGGCGGAAAGTGATTTCCCTTCCCCAGATTCCCCTTGCCTACACTGATATGTGCGTGATACAGCGTGAAGTTATAAAAAATGTATAAAATATATATGTACTTACAGTATCGCCAATGGCCTTAGTAAAAAGTAAATATGACTGTTATTAGAATATTTCTTGTCGCATAAATTAAATAAATAAAACTCACTTCTCCTAAAGTCAAATCCCCAGTATGTTTTTTCCATATTAGTATGATCGTACATGTCAATCTTCCCTGCCCAAAAACCTAAATGACTGTCGAAACTAAAACATAAAGAAAGAAAATTAATAATATGAGGCCGCTGTGGCGCAGGGGCAACAATATATTGTTTGATAAGATTAAAAATTTGGTGCTTTTTAAAGGGAGAAGGATGTCAACGCAGTTATATATTTATTTGTGATGGGCCCATGTCTGACGGAAATGGGATTTGAACTGGGCGCAAATTCCCTTCAAAGTTTAATATTGATATGTATAATTTATATACCACCGTGACACAGAAGTTTGGCGGAAGTCTATTGGCCACTCAGTACCGATCTATGTAACGTCTTTCGTATAATGTGCAAGTTTATAGTAGAGTAAGTAGAAAGAGTGACATAACAAGGTAGGCAGAGGGAACCTAATGTAAACACTCTGGTCACATTAAGGCCGTATCTGACTTTCCGCTGAATTCTGAGAGTGAGAATTGAGTGACTCGTTATCAGAGTAATAGACTGGATCCCATATCCCCCAGACCTACGTTATTTTAGCAACGCTGAACTTCTGAGGTTTAATAGTCTAATATATAGTTAAGACGGTATGCATACTTACTAACTTGAAAGTGGGACCCAACTTAAGGTACACACTCACCTACGTTAAAGTAGAAACGGTTGTATTTTAATATGTTGTTAGGAATAACATTAAAAATGTCTATTTATTATTACCAGACCCTTTACGTGGGCCTTTACTCCTGCCATCCTAAAGGTTGTTTAAAGTTAGGGCAAAATGCATTATACTACCAAGCCTTAAATTTATATATATTATTTACGGGCTATTTCAAGATCCACCCAATATAATATAAGCACCCAAACCAATCCGATGGCTCAAACATCCTCCCACACATAGTTTTTATTTGGCGCTACTTCAGAAAGGACGCCACTTTCTAGGTAGTGAGTACGCATACCTACTGTCTTAACTGCATATTAGACTAATAGTCGTCAAAATTTCAGATTTGCTAAAATTACGTAGGTCTGGCGGTCCTGGGATCTATAAGGAAATTAAAATATTAAATATTTTACTTCCTTGAGTCGGAATGCAACCCTACTGGCCGGTCTTTTGCCTGTTAGAAAAATCCATGCTAAAAAGATAATTAAGTATAGATTTAGACTATACAAACTATTATACTATGTTTATATATCTTCATAGTCACATAACTCAAAAAGTAACATACCCTCTAAATAAAGGTAAATATTCTCTCTTATATGAGCCTAAATGCCATTTTCCCACTAAGTGTGTTTTATAACGTAACTCCTTCAAATACTGCGGCAATAGTTTCTCAGTTAAGGGCAAGCCACGTGGTTCTGCGCCAAATATCACTGTGTGTTGCATACCTGAGTAAAAATAAGATAAAAAAATTAAAATAAATTATTC
>DWLH01002071.1:0-11424 GCA_018249795.1 Heliconius telesiphe telesiphe | reverse complement strand
ACTTTTTTACGGTATCAAAGTGCCTTTATGTTGCTCCACAACACCCTCTTTTTTGCAGTGTTAGTTCCATAATAATCGCTTCAGCTGGTTCAGACAAAAATGTTAAAATTGTTTAATTGTGTTTTGGTATCGTGTAAACTAAATACCAATGCACTTGAAAAAAGACAGTTAAGTTGATATCAAAAAAAGACCGATCTGATACAATTTTATTATAAATAAAGATTACGTAAGTTACTTCCAATTTATCCGAAAAGATTCATGTTACTAATAACCGTTTTGATTAGGGAAAATATCAAACTTAGAATAAACAAGCTTTTATATTGAAGTCGTGAGCATATTTTGTGCTAAGTAGATATATATATATATATATATATATATATATATATATATATATATATATATTCATAGTTATATAATTTTTAACAAAACAAACCGACTTCAACCGGATCCCATAATAATAACCTAACCATACTCTCATCAAACTACCCTAGTCCTTTCCAATATAAAAATAACCATCAAAATTGGTTGGCGTGTTATTGAGTTATTCGTCGGTATTTTGTCATTGTCAGAAAAGGATCAAATTAAAATGGGACCACATAGGAAGCACTAGCTTTCAAGTAATAAAAGAATCATCAAAATACACCAGGGTAAAAGTTCTGAGGTAACAAATATTTAAAAAAAAGTCGAATTAGTAACAGTCTCCTTTTACAGAAGTCGGTTAAAAATAAAAATAAACTTTCAATATGTTTTATATACAACGGTCTACCGGTTGTGAAACTGATACAGAGCTTATCTATGATCAATTGTTATCTTTTGACCGTCTAAACTCTAAATAATTGAGAAATGAAAAAAATATGAAAAAAAAAAACAAAAGGTGCATGTTTCTAATTTATTTGGAAAACATGTGATTATGGTAGGTAGGTACCTAGTTTTTGTATTTGTACTCGCGACCACTGTTCGGTAATCAAGGGTCTTGACCATTAAGTGGGCTAGGTCATATTAGTTTCCTTTTAAAGACCTCACCGAAGAGAGGACACTGGAGAGCGGGGCCAGGGCGGGGGTGCGGGCGGCGGTGCGGGCGGGGGTGCGGGCGCCGGGGGCGTGGGGCGTGCGCGGCGCGGCGCCGCCCAGTCCGCGCGCCGCCGCCGCCGCCCGCCGCCGGCCCGCAGTCCGCGCCGCGCGCCGCCGCCGCGAGCACGTGCGCCCGCACCGCACCGCGCCGCGCCTCGCTTCGCCTCGCCGCACGGCCACCAACACCCAGCACTCGGAGTGGCGGTTCGCATCTTACCGGGCAGCATTAGAGTCTTAACGCTATTTTCTAATACTGTCAGGTAAAGATGTCGTCCGCGCTCCACGCTCTGCTCGACGGTCGACAAGCCACGTTGGAGTCCGCACCTTGGCCGCAGGAACCGGTCCGACGGTCACGTCGACTGGAGAAGAGAGTGAAGTTTCTCAACGGCGTGCGAGCCCGGGGGGTCCCGGCGCTCGTCCTGGGAGGTCACGTCACGTGGTCGAACCGTTCTCATAGATTCGACCACCTTCCTTCTTGCACGTCGTCGCGGTGTCCACCTACTTCGCTACAGGTTGTATCTATTTATTCTCACTATCATAAGAGTTAAAATAACATTAAAAGATTTTTCTTGACATAAATTGCACACTTGCACGTATTCACCGCATAACCCATTATACAATCTAGTTTATTTCGTTAAGTAATGATATCGAAGCCCAGGTCGTCATGCAACGCCTAAATGTATTTAAAGTTAGGTTGGTATTGTAGTTGACGCGAGCGCTGTGGGCGCTGACTGCGTCCCATGGCGCGCCGGTGCCGGTGCCGGTGTCTCCGCTCTCTCAGTCCTCGTCAACGTGGCGTCTCTACGACGCTCCTTCCACAATGCCGTTCATATTCATGATGAGCGTAATGCATTGTCTAATTTTGTTTCTTGTGAATTAAAAACATTCGCATCCTAATAATGTAATTATGTACCGCAGTATCTCTCGCGAAGTACAACAGTCGCAATGAGTCCACACAGAGCATCTTACGACTGTAAGTTATAATGTTTCGAGGGATGCTCGCGTCGCGTGCAATAGCGTACCTACATGTTTATTAAGAAGCAAGCAAGCAAGCGGGCGGTGCATTATTCATTTGTGGGTGGAAAGTTTTGGCTTTCCGAATATAAAGATGTGGGTCAAGGCCCGAGACATCACCGCCGCGCTCCACTTCGTGGTCATTTATATGCAACCTCCTTTTAAAGTTTCTTAATTATATATCTATTAAAACTTCCGTCTGTGCCACGACCCGTACCACTACCTCCACGTGTTACAGATTACGGTACCTATTTTAACTAAGATTTGATGCCATGCTATTAGTGACTGCCGCGCAAATTGCAATATTTCAGTTCAATCGTTAATAAACTAAAATAACATTATATTATTTACTATAAGAGGTGCAGAAGTGATGGATAAAAATAAGAATAAACGAGGAGATAATACAGAAATGGGAGAAGTGATATCGGTCGATGCCAAAGGTCAGGAGATATCACATTGTTTTTGCTCCGGAGAGGTCAGCTGATAAGTCGCGGGTTATCGGAGCACTGAGAGGAGGCGACACGCGCCCGCGACGTGCAAGCTCGCCACCACCGAAGTGGATCTGGACTCGGACCAGTTAAACCTCGAAGCTGGGGAAAACTGCAGGAAATCGTTCAGGTGGATTGGTTCGCTTTCGATTGGGATTGTTATCGGCGGCGTGCGGCGGCGTGCGGGGGCGTGCGGCGGCGTGGATGCAGGACCGGTTCGGTGATTTCCTATAGGTGCGCATGTTGTGCATCTATTTCGGGAGTCGTTGACCGCCGGTTTGGCACTGGCCGCTGGACGCTGCGGTCGTAGCCGGTTTTATCGTGCGCGTTGGAGTTCCGCGCCGCGATGACGTAACCGGGGCCCGTCCCCGGGACTCACCCGGGGCCCGTCCCCGGGACTCACCCGGGGCAGGTCCCCGGGACGCACCCGGCGCAGGTCGTCCAACCCTCGCTCCTCTGGCCACGAACATGATATCCCACGTGGCGGCGCGTCGCTCCGAGCATTGTTGTGGGCTATTTTTATCGGACGCTAAAATGAGCCGCAGATCGGTCGGTCGACGCGGTCGGTCGCTGTGTCGCTGTGTCGCCGCGAACTAGCCCTCAATATAGCTCAAAGATAACATTTGTAAATGAGAATATAATAAATGTAATTACTTTTATCGATGTAGGCGAAGTACATAATCAGATACACACCTAATCGGAGTGGAACAAGTAGCCTAATAACATATTTAGGTATATAATACGATTAAAAATATTTGTCCTTTTCACGAGTCACGAGTCCAAGTTAAAACTTACACACCACCCGCGGCCGGGGAGCGTGCCCAGTGTCCGTGGCGGCGGCGTTATCTCCGGCGCATATGGCAGCGCGGGGGAGCGCGGGGGGCGAGGGGAGCTTATCGGCTGACCCGTCAGCTCTGACGGCAAAAACAAGTCAATTCATGGAGTGGAGGGTCCGTGACCTGGTCTCGACTCGCAGCACCAACACGTTTGATTGACAACCAACTTTCTACCGCCACCCGCCATTCACCTGCTACTCAAATTTGTGCTTAATTTGCGTAAATTACTTATCAAGATTCTCTTCTAACGAGATTGGCATCATGAACGTCACAAGAACTTTTCAAAATTCTTATATCGTAGTATCCATAGAGAGAAATCATTCAAAAACTTATATTTTTCCATTAAATAATTGTGTAACTGTGTACTAAAGGGCGCTAAGACCTCTCGACACCTCTCGACACTTTCCTACTACTAGTGCCTAGTTGCACGCAACGACGTAATGTTCTACGATATCAAAACTTTACCTAATCTAACAATAATCACAAAGGTAGAAGTACTATCAGTTCAATATTATATTGATCAAATTTTGAGGCACTCATGAAAAAATATCAGAAAAGTGATAAATTAAAGAATGTAGGAAGGTCGACTTATGTTTATTTAGATAAGCTAATCGGAGTCGATACAGAAATCATTAAGTAGTGTGATAAGGATCGATAAGTGGGCGAGCGGCTCTGTGCTGACTGTGCTTGTGAGGGCCATTCACCAGCACCTGTGCTGCTTCGGTCGTACGGTACTTTCATAACTCTTAATCAAATATAAATATATATATGATAGTATATAAATATACTATTTGCTTGGTTTCACGTACCGAGGTACAGGTACAGATTGAGAGTAATATCATTAGAGTTGTATGATCCTCCAGTTGTATGAGTTGTATGATCCTCGTTGTTGTATGAGCTCGAGCACACAATACGCTAGTGGCGATGCGATAATGACCGCGGACGTGCCGCCACGCCGCCACGCCGCCACGCCACCACGCCACCAAGCTACCACGCCACCACGCCACCACGCCACCACGCCACCACTGTTATTTGGACTTTTTATGGTTCGTTTAAGTCAATCAGTGTTTATACTGTTATTATGTTACGCCTTCTTTTATTTTCGTTGTATGTACAGATAATGGCGAGACTGCAGCGCGTGGAGTACTTCTTAATGATTATGTAAGACTACAACATTTGATCTTTCGTTTGAGAAACCAACATATCTATAATACCCATGGTAGTTAACACTTTCTCATATTATAAAGTTAAATAATTTATAATTAATGAAGTTTCTTCTTCTTAGATAATTAAAGTAATCATTTAGTGTTAACGGTCCGAAGAGGGGACGAGGGGAGGGAGCGCCCTCCGTGGTCTGTTGTTGTAGGTACTCCGACCACCGCCCGACCAACCGACGTAGGCTCCACGGACAATACTCAAGTATTATTTGTCGTTAAAGTCGCGATAAAGTGCGTCAAGAGTAGTCTGCATCGACTACGATCTATATTTACTTACTATTTCTGTTTGAAAAAAAAAATCTATCTTCAGTTTACATTCATTAATAAAGTATCTGTCATTATTATTAACATTATTTGTAACAACAATCTAATACTAACAGATATTAGAGCATCACAGAGCGTCTAAGATGTAGGTAGTTTAGGTGTACCGTATAACGTGTTCGTGGCGGAGTACAGGCGGTACAGGCGGTACAGGCGACCGCGGCTAGTTGGGCGCATTTACAGTTATCTCCGCGCGCTTCATAATCCTATGCTAATGCCGACTGTTTTATTTAAATTTCTCTCATAAAATATAACTCCTACATTACATTTGGTTCGTTAACCTCAAAATTAGGAATAAAATACGATACAGTGTTTTATTAGATAGAATCGTTGCCGCGGCCGAGGAGGCACTTGTTACAACATTATTGTAGTGTTTGAGTGTGGTGACCCGCTATGTCGACCAGCGGCGATGCAGGTGACGTCGGTGCTCCAGTGCGGCGCGGCGGAAGGAGGCCCCACTCCCACTCCCACGGCGCGCGGGCGTCACGACTCAATACACACTGCTCGGTGTTATTTCCTTTTTTCTGCGTACTTTTGTTTCCTCACATTTTCCTTCGATCACGCGATTAAATGCTAATTGATACTTGCGTTTTTATTTTAAAAAAAGTCGCTATCTGCTGGCCTCGTCGTTACGTGCGTCGTACACACTCTTCCGTCTGCCGCCTACATTATACGCTCTCTTCTACTCTGCACGCCTGTGCCTAACTTAATATAACTACAAATAGGAATGTTTATAGATACCTTGATGCTTACATTTTTTATGTACTCATTGGTCAACGGGATAGAATAACGGCGGTATAAACTAATCTTCTCAAAGGTGTTGCTCTTTCCGCGTATAACTTATTCGTACAATAGGTAAGGCAGTAGAAGCATACACACAGGTCGATGTTTATATATCAGCAGTAGTGTATCTGCTATATTATCTTACTCTTAACCTGTAACGTAAGGTTGATTCTTCCAAAAGACTTCAACGGGCGGCGCGTCACCGGCCGTCTTATACCGCGGCCATTACACCTACATGTATTCTTGCCTTCTTCTTAATTTGCCTTCATTACGTGAGACCACTGACGGTACTTGGAAATTGTTTCAAAATTGACATCAAATTAAACGAGTATAAAAACATCACTGCCCTCAATAATTAACCGCAGCGCGGACTGGAGCAACCTGTTCGAGAGGCGAGTTAGAGACGCAACCCAATAATAACTTTAATATGAATACATTTTGTAATACTCACCTATAGGTACATTTACAGTTATAAATAAACCGCCATGTCCATGTTGTAGAATAGCCGTAATATAAGTGTGGACAGTGGGCTGTGGGCAGTGGGCAGTGGGCGCTCGTGTGGCCGCGTCTCGTATCTTAGGTGTTCTTATATATAGGTATATATTATAAGGTAACGGCGCTATCGTTCGACGTGTCGCGGCCGTGCAGGTGACGCCGTCGGCTTGTTCCAGAACTGAACCGGTCTCGTTAGGTCGATATTCACGTGCAAAGCGAAACAAGTATTTTGATAAGAGATTCATAGAAGTAAAAATGCGGCTAGTAGAAATATTTTAATTAATAATTATGCGACCTTCGTTACCCACCCTGACCCGGTCCCCGTTCCCCGGTCCCCCGTCCCCCGTCCCCGGTCCCCGGTCCCCGACTGGGTGCTACTTAATTAACAATTCCTGGAAATGGTTAATTCATTAAGTACGTGCGTGTGTGTGTATATGCATGTGTGGTGGTGGATGAGGGGAGCGGGTGGGGGGAGCGGCCGATAGCACTCATTCGGATGCCTTTTATGAAAATTAATAAGTTGAATGCGATGTAATCGCATGTTTACGAGCAGTGAGCGGCGCGTCCGCGGGGTGCGGCGGGGGAGGGGGGGGGACGAGCAGGGGCCGCGCGGGAGGGGTGGCGGAGGGGGGAGGGGGGACGGGTGTGGCGCTACTGAAAACTATTATTAGAGACATTTGCAATTTAATTAGCGCCGTCGCTATAATGCCGTGTTGGCTACATCGCGTGCTGACCCCGCGCGCGCCGGCACGTCCACGGTGCACGCTCGGCGCACGTGGTGGTGGAGCACGCTGTAGGACGAAGTATGAAACGATAATAACTAACCAGTACACTTATTTCAGAAATAACTAGGACAGTTACAGTTTTAAAGGAAGCTCTTGCAGAAGTTAATACTTATTTCTATGAAGCGTCGACTTCTTATGATCGTATTTAAACAACCTTCACGAGTTGTATTTAAACAAATGTAACAAGTTGACACAGTCTTGAAGTGACATCGATGATAAGTGGCACGGCGGCGGTGGTCACGCTCAGTGGTAGCGCGGGCGGGACAGCAAGCGCGCATGTCATGTCGCCTCGCAGATAGCTGGCAGGTTTGAGGCATCTTCGATCATGTTTATATAAAAAAGAAATGTGACGTCATGAATTAGTTATTGCTTAAGAAATATTGTAACTGACTCTCAGTTCAAGATGTAACCAGGTATCTGACGACGTCAGGTGAGGAGTACGGTGCGGCGGCGCCCGACCGCGAGCCCCTCGACCACGCTCAGAGTGACACGGCCACACTGACTACTCCATCTAACACACAATTAAATACATACTAGATATTCAGAGTCGCCTCTCAGTTGGCGTCACGTTGTCTTTGTACGTATGTAACATTTATATTTCCAACGATTTGGCTCACGCAGGAATGTCGAGGGCAACAGCCAGAGCGCTTGCAAGGTGCGTGGGAACCAACCAATAAAAAATATTGCGATACAAAATGAATATTAATTTACTGTTATTTTGCAATATCCACAAATCGTACGTATTGAGGTTGATGTGTTAATACTCTAAATTTCAACATTCCCAGTGTGTTTAGGTACGCAGAAGAGATCAGAAGAGTCATCCGCCACGTGGACGTGTCACTTAGAGAGCAAGCCTCGTCTAGTGCCAAATGTCGCTGTTCACCTCCACTCGGCGTCGTGGTCGTCGCACTTTCACTCGCATCCAGGCCACACCGCCACACCGTCCTCAATATAACATGAATTATTGATTCTGAACCCCCTCCAAGTGTTCAAATATTTGCTAACACTTCACTTGTGTCAACAAACGGATTGTCACAATTTGTAACTTGGCTGGCTTTGCTTTGTCTTTGTCTGCCATTGGGTTGTATTCGTTGTAGTTAAGCCCTCACTCAGGCCTCACTGTCCATCGTGGCGAAATGGCACAAGCGTGTGACTGAACACCCCCGCCTCAGTCCTCCCCAGCCCTCCCCAGCCCGCCGCGGGCCGTCAGCTGACGGATGACGCGTCTTCATAAACAAATAAACAAGTCAGCATCTCACTGCTCTTGCCAACTATTTCTTACACTAACTATCTATTATTCGAGACGGCGTGTACCGTGTGAGTGCGGAGTGTGGAGTGCGGAGTGCGGCGGTCACGTCGAGACGAGAACCGAACACGCTCTCACCAAATGTTATATCTATTTAATGAAATTGTCAATAACATTTAATTTTTTCTACCTTTCATACTGAAAGAGCACGCCGTAGACGTGCAACCAGATTTATTAAGATTTGTAAATTAAAAAGTACGTTTATGTTCATTTCAAATTCAATATAACTGCTTACTCTTAGTAACCAGTTATATTGGATGATGTGAGAAAGCCTTCAGTAACATTGAATAATGACAAGTTTAGATTGGCGTCATAAAGGTTGTAATAGAGTATAGCGGCGCGCCTCGTGTGCCGCATGGGCCATGGGCAATGGGCACGCGCGTTGGGGTGGGCTGCGGCTATAGACATTTGCGTAAAGTGACGACTTCACATTCAACTAGGTATTATATCATCTTAAAAAATATTAATTAAGCTTTTTTTCAAAAATAATCTTTAATTTTTATATTTCAAGCTTAATTAATCACAATGCTGCATTATTTAATTTAAAGCTTAAAAATGTTCGTTTAATTTTCTCGAGACGGTTATTAAGAAATCAAATGTAAATGGTAGAGTAGTAATCACAGTATAGAGGACATATGTAGATGAATGCACGGACGTGCGCAAGGGTGCTGGAGGGTGCGGGAGGGCGGGGGAGGGTCGAGGGTGACAACAACTGTTGATTCAGCGACGCCTGATAATGATGCTCATATTGACAGTCAACAGACGCGATGCCAAATTGGGCTCGTGTCGGGCGACGCTTTAATAGCTGTCCGCTTTATTGAGGGGGACGACCACGTGCGTCACACAAACTTTGTTGAAACTTTGTATCTGTTACATTTGGTGTCGCGACAAACCTTCCCGGTTTGTAACGACTTTTAGTCAATATTTCGTCAAATGTTATAAATGAGGACAATGCAGTTTAAGAGCTGGAAATCCTGGCTCCGTGTACTAGAGGCGCGTCCTCGAGGCTCATCAGTAGGGCCCACGTGTCGCGCCGTGATGCTATCGACCGGGCAATTTAACTCTCAACAAGTTCTCTGTAAGTTGTACGTTAAGAAACTATATGTTGTGTGTATTCTAGATAAGTGCGCTTCTAAATGATGCTCATTGTTGATGCTTTTTTTTTTTTTTTATTAAGTTTACCAACGGCTCATACATTATTACATTTCAAGTAAATCTAACTTAAAAACTAAAAACAATTAATGTACAGCCACTTAAAGGTAAACACTGCATGCAAAGTAAAGTAGCTGTGAACAATCGTAAAACGGTCATTTATATAAACAAAGATTTGCTAATATATAAAAACGGATCAAAATTATATAAAAATATACTATCAACTAATATAAACAATATTACCAGGAGCATCAATTATAACATAATTTACATACATTGTATTGCTTTCTTAAAAGCTGATTTAGACATTTTAAAGATGTCAATATCCGTGGATACACTACATTTCATATTATAAAGTGAGGTAAGCCTTGCAATAGGAGAGTTTGATCCCAATTTTGTTCTCCGCCGATTGAATATATATGTCTAAATATATTACCTAATCTAAGTGGCATTCTTTTTAACGCAACGGAAATATTAGACTACCTATAGCTTATGCGAATGCCTGTTTTTTTATTTTCCTCTCAAGTTAAAGTAAAGTTAAATTAGTTTGTGTTAATGTCAGAAAAACTGATGTGAATCCAACGAATGCGAAGATACATATATTGCCAGAAAAGTGAAACGCATCGGATCACGCTTTGATAAACTTAATAGTTTAGATTTTTATGATTAAATAATAGAGGTAACTGGAAAGCAGGTAATCTTAAAAAACACTTTAATAACATAACAAAGCCTATAAAGATAATACATTTGTTTAAAATAGGTATAATTTATAAAGTGGAATTATCAAAGACGTCAACGGTCGGTCGTGGCTCCTTACATAGCTGCAGACTGCAGACTGCAGGCTGCAGGCTGCAGTGTGTGTCGCCCGTCCAAGGTCCTGTCCGCAAAGGTCGCGCGAGCAGCTGCCGGCGCTACTCGCCACCTCGCCACCTCGCCACCTCGCCACCTCGCCGTGTCTACGACGAGTGAGACGACGCTTGTTATAACGGTTTGTTCATTTCTATTTAAATTGCAACTGCTAGAATTGCAAAGAAAATAAAGTGTAATCGTTCATTGAAGGCTCCCACAGACCGTTTGGTCTAATAATTATAATTACATTTATGAAGTTTTGTTTGTTAAAGCTGAGTTTTAACAAATTAATTTTAACTTAAATAATGTCAACAAAAGTTGTGGTATCAGTCTTTGATAAAAGCAATACTAATTACGGTCGAATATATATTTTGTAATTAACAATAACATTTTATAAACATATATTTTAGAGGTCAATATGTGTAATAGCATCTAACAGAAAGACGTTGCATCTAAATCAGTAATAGACATAAACAATTATAACAGGCGCGTATCAAACAAATAAACAGTCAGTCGGTAGGTAGTAGCCAGTAGCCGGTGTCAGTAGTCGGTCGGTAGTGGGTATCAGCGAGCAGGAGGGGGGCGCCGCACAGCGCCGCGGGCTCGTGTTAGCTTTCAATGATAAATAATCATTCTGTTATCTAGCGATAACAGTTTTTGGATGAGTGCCACTGTTGTGGACGTTGTGGATGTTGTGGACGTTGTGGACGTTGTGGATGTTGTGGACGTTGTGGACGTTGTGGACGTTGTGGACGTTGTGGACGTTGTGGACGTTGTGGACGTTGTGGACGTTGTGTCCACAGACACCGTTCCACCCACACTCGTTAACGAATACATTCATATATGGACCGCTTTATTAATTGACGCCCTGTATCTGGTCCATTGGTCGCACGCCGGCGAATGAACGGAATATGTTTATTACTAGGATTTATTTATAATTTTACATTTTTAGTAAGTATATCAAATTATGCTTTGTAAATGTATTGTAAATTATCGTAATGTTGAATTTTATCTGCACTGTGTGGTCTAGTAGATACCTGCACTGTTACTATATAGATACATGATAGTGCATCAACATAGTTTACTGTTCATATCGTAAGATAACGA
>DWLH01002070.1:0-11424 GCA_018249795.1 Heliconius telesiphe telesiphe | reverse complement strand
TTTTGGAGGCATTGCGTGTTGAGTGGCAGAACTCAACGCCGCGCTTTGCCTCGACACCAGAGCGAAGAAATGGAAATATAAATTTAAGTAAATATTTCATCTCCTCGAGAGGGGATCGAACCCACAATCAGTCGATTTTACAGTCACACCCTGTGCCACTGCGCCACGACTGGCCTCTTTTTTTAATAGAATTTTGCCTGGCCTCTTTTTTTTTTTAATAGAATTTTGAAGTACGTATCTTTATAAAACATAAGTCCTACAAAATAAACTAAAAAAAAACCATAATTATATTGTAGTACCTACACTTTACCAATATTTTTTTTTATTTCTAAGAAAATACTTACCACTGCCAATCCTATCCTTACATTCAGCATATCTAGGCCCAGTTTTGTTCAATGACGAATTAGTCAAATGTCGGTACGGATTGTGGATATCGGACAACGTGTATTTATCTGTACCTGAAAATAATAATATTTTAATCATATAAACTTAAAAAGAATTGAGGCAGTCGTGGCCCAGGGGTATAAGTGTGAGATTGAAATTGAGATAGGTTGCGGGTTCGATTTAAGCTCGAATAATTAAAATATTTAATATTTTCATCTTCTCGCTCTGGTAACGAGGCAAAGCGCAGCGTTTGAATTCCCCCACTCAACATATTATAACTACTCCAGAATTCAGTAAAAAGTGGGGATCGGAGCGTCTTAACACTGGGTTTATAATATAAACACTACTTAAATCTATTTGATATATTATATTTATATTTATTGTATTTATGGCCAATATTGTGTAGATTTTGTATATATGCATATTGGTTGCAAGTTTAAATACTTTACTAATGAATGGTCTTTTTTGCAATACATGTTATATTTTCTGATATTGCTTAAATAAAATACTAGGTACTCTTGAAATGGTAAAAAAACATGCTCTCTGTTCCTACTGTGAGAGACGCGACATTAATGATTAAAATATGAATATAAATATTTACAGTGTGTACTTAGTTATCCTTATTATACATATAATGTTGCTACTTTACATATATAAAGTATGTACCTATAAAGTGTATGGCTATTTTAAAAATGTATGCCCCTAATAATGCTATTTTTTATTTAGAGACAACAAAGTGGGCCTCTTAAGGCATTTACATGTATTTTAATCTAAGAAAACCCAATAAGAAAATATAGACTCGGTAGAGAGAGTCTAAGGCCCGTATTTATAAAACGCTCAGAATCGATCGCGCTTAAACCGATCTCAACTTGAGATCGATTTTAAGGTGCCGTTTGCGTTCATAGATATGTAATGAATGAATAAAAACGGCATCTCAAGATCGATCTGAGCCTTAAAATTCAAACTCAGATAATGAAATAATGTGTGAAAACTTATTACTAGAAAGCCATAGCTAGATGATAGAAGAACTAAAGATATTACAAGATTTCATATGTTTAATCTTATACATACCAAATCTGGCAAGCCCCTCAGCATACATATAGGCGGTGAGCGGTCGATATCCAGGTACGCAAACGTATAGTCGCAAATCGAATTTGTAACCGGCAATGAGGAGGGGCCGCTCTATATATCTTTGAACGACAGCGGGGCTCCCGCAACGCATATCGCACACGCTCTAAAAATAATATCATTTAAATTAATTTATAAAAAAATAAAGAGAAGATGGAGGCTTTCGTGGCGCAGTGGGAGCTGGTCTGTTTGTAAACTCGATGGTTGTAGTTTTGATCCTCGTTCAAGGATAAATATTACTTTCATTTCCATGCTCTGATAGATTATGTGCAGCGTTATGTTTCCTTACCCAACACGCAACGTCTCTAACTCAGGCTTAGAGTGGAGAGCGGAGTATGATAAGTGTTCGGTTGTCTTTGACTACCATGCCATATGATAAAATTTGGATAAACCGTAAATCTGAAGAAGAAGACATAAATATATATATATATATATATATATCAATTTATAATCTAGCGATGTACGCTGTTGATGATGTAACTCGTGTGGTGATATTTAAACTACAAAAAAAAATATTTTTACACATTTTTATCCTTACTCACGCTTATATACATATATCAAACTAAAAATGATGTTTGTACCACTGTGGGTTCGATCCCCACTCGAGGAGATGAAATATTCATTTAAATTTATATTTCCATTTCTTCGCTCTGCCTCCAGAATTCGGCAGAAAGTGGGGAACGGAGTGTCTTAACACTAGGTTCCCTCTGCCTACCCTGATGTGTGCGGGATACAGTGTAAAGCTGATAAAAAATTAAAAAAAGACAAAATAACGCAACACTTTTTAATGCGGCTTACATTAATAGACTGAGGCCAGTCGTGGCGCAGTGGCACGGGGTGTGACTGTAAAATCGACTGGTTGTGGGTTCGATCCCCACTCAAGGAGATGAAATATTTACTTAAATTTATATTTCCATTTCTTCGCTCTGGTGTCGGGGCAAAGCGCGGCGTTGAGTTCTGTCACTCAACACGCAATGCCTCCAAAATTCGGCAGAAAGTGGGGAACGGAGTGTCTTAACACTAGGTTCCCTCTGCCTACCCTGCTGTGTGCGGGATACAGCGTGACGCTAATTTAATTTAATTTAAAGTAATTCATTCCCCCGAGTGGAAGTCGAACACTCGCGTCACAACCGCCGCGTTTACACAGCCTCAATCAGCGTTGCCAAATGACTACATTTTGGAGGGACGTTCCGTATTTACCCCAAGAATTAAATCTCCGCCTTTCACGGATTATTTCGTACTGTGAGAAATCTTTATTTTTTTTTAAGATTTTAATTAGCTACTAACAATTTCATATAAATACAAATAAGTAGATATATTCGTAATTTATGTATAATATATTATTTTGAAGACTTAACTGCCTTACCAATGGTAAACCAAAACGACGTATATAGTGACGTTTTTCGATATATTTTTTTTTAATCTTTACATTGATGATAATTAACCATTGAACGTTTTATTTACAATTCAAATATATAAATAAACTATAAATTAAATTCTCAATATTTAAATGATTTTGCCGCACTTTTGACGAAAGAATCCCGCTTATATATCAAAAATTTTCAAAAGTTCCGCTTTCTTCTGTAAACATATATGGAGGTGCGAGCTGGTGACAATATAATGTAATATATTTGTATCATATGTACTATTTTGTAGCATACCAAAATAACTAAGCTTAATTCATTCATTCATATGTGGCGGACATATATGCCTGAATATGGAGTATATATAGGTAGAAGCTCTTTACGTAGACAAAACCTATGACCTGCCTCAATAGCGTGTCCACGTGCACTAAATTTGGCAGTTTAGTACAAAGTTTGCGTACTCGGAAGTATATTCAGTTATATTATACCTTAGATGCACTAAACCCATTTAGGATGTTAGGGGAACAAGCTACAAGCGTTTTATTTTTTATTTCTTTAATGATTTTGAAAACCTCGCCTCCGTAGATGCAAGAAACAGATAATAATAAAATAACCTATTAAGCGCGAGTCGGACTGTAGGTCAACGGGAAATACAACTTATTAAAGTTGTCAAACTTAACTTTGCGGGCATATGTACTCATTTTGAACCGATTTTTGAAAGAAATCTCAAAAGTTTTAACTGGGTGAACCGATTTAGACGATTCTTATTTGAAAGTTAGTGCTCTCCGAGTTTTCAATTTGGTTCAGTTCTGACAATGGCATCCATGAGAAAATCACATACATAAGTCTTAACTTTGAATTAAGTATTTGCGCGACAAATGGACGAATTACTCAATATCACGCCAACCGATTATGATGATTCTTTTTTTATTGAAAGGTTCTGATACTGCTACGAAAAAAAACGACTTCTTCAATTTTAATCGGATGTGATAATGGGATACAGTTAAAATTGAAGAATTCGTTTTATTTTTGTTTAAAATTTTTATTATGTAAGAAATTAACTAGAAACATAAATTTGTAATGATTTTTTTTTTCTATTAACTACCTACAAATTTTAACTTTTTGGATTTTTTCCTTTAATATTGGACTTTTTATAAATACTTCGTGCCAAATATGATATCTATAGGTCGACGGGAAGTATCCTATATAGGTTTTTAAGTAGCAAATTTCATACAAAATAGTTGATTGTGTTGATTTAGAAGCTTGATTTTTTCTGTGCGTGAATAGATCATAGACTTGACTATCTGATGTTAATTTCAACTTAATACGTCCACGCTGTCTCGAAATAAATAGTCTTGACAGACTGACAGACGGACAACAAATAAATAAACAGCAAAAATTGTTATTTGTTTCTTAACATATAAAAAAAACTGCTAGACTAAAACTGCTGCCTTTTTCATTTTTCCGAAGTCACATTAGCCGAAGTAAAAAAAATATTTTGGGTATAAAATCGGATGCCGCTGGTTTCGATGGTATCAATCGTAAAATGGTTATTTTACCCCTTAACGTTATAGCTCCTGTAAAAACTCACATTTTAAATTTTTACTGACCAGTAATTCCTTTCCTAGCGTGTGGCGCCCGCATAGCCCGCATTTTTCCCAAACCAAAGTCTAAAGATCCAAAATCCTTTTCTCACTATCGTCCCATTTCAATACTTCCATTCCTGTCAAAGGTTTTAGAACCTATTGTCTCGCAACAGCTAAATTAGTACATTTTTTAAAACAATATTCTATCAGAATTGCAGTCTGGTTTTCGTTGTCCGCATAGTACAGTCACTGCATTAATTAAAGTCTGTGATGATATACGGCTGAATATGGACAGACAACATGTTACTATTATTGCTCTGCTCGATTTTAGTAAGGCTTTTAACACAGTGGATACTGACTTACTACTCGCTGTTCTACGATCAATTTCTCTTCTCAAGCTACAGAATGGTTCAGAGGCTATTTATCTGATGGGATACAATACGTACAAGCCAATG
Source organism: Heliconius telesiphe telesiphe (assembly GCA_018249795.1). Classification (NCBI taxonomy): domain Eukaryota; kingdom Metazoa; phylum Arthropoda; class Insecta; order Lepidoptera; family Nymphalidae; genus Heliconius; species Heliconius telesiphe. The sequence goes on along the minus strand of DWLH01002070.1, from coordinate 6,507 downwards.
ACAAAATATCTTCCTTTCGATCTTCTTATATGAGTGTTCCTCAAGGGGGTGTCCTTTCTCCTCTCCTGTTCTCTATTTTCATTGATACTATCTCCCAAAACCTTTCCTCGTCCTACCATCTATATGCTGACGACTTGCAGATCTACATAGCTACTCCTTCGAGTGACATAGAAGAAGCTATTCGTAAATTCAATAGGGATTTGCAGAACGTTACTACGTGGAGCAGGTCTTATGGCTTAACCGTTAATCCTGGCAAATCACAGGTTAGTATCATGGGTAGTACAAATCAGTTAAAAAAACTTAATATGAATGGCCTTCCTACTGTACGGTTTGATGATGCTGTTTTAATTCTTAGGCCGACTATTAAAAACCTTGGGATAGTTATATTGGTCAGCGCAGATAGCTGAGGTTAGCAGAAAACTATTCACTAATATCGGAGCCATGAAAAGATAGAAATATTTTCTACCTATCAAAACCAAAACTACTCTAGCTCATTCACTACTGATACCGATTTTAGATTATGCTGACTCATGTTACCCAGATTTATCTGAGGAACAATTGAATAAACTAGAGCGGTCACAAAATCTATGTATAAGATTTGTCTTTGGTCTGCGTAAATATGATCACGTTTCTGATTATTGTCGTCAGCTTGGATGGCTTCCTATTAGACTTCGCCGCAATTATCGTATGCTTACCCTTCTTTATTCGATCCTATACAATCCTTTCGCACCCTCTTATTTAAAAGACAGATTCAACTTCCTTGGTTCCGATTCTCTTCTACGCCTTGAACTAAGGTCGCGAAGTGATAACCTCCTCAAACTTCCAACCTGCCATACCCACTTCTATTCCAACTCCTTTACTGTGAAAGTTGCTATTCTCTGGAATGCACTTTCTACTGAAGTGCGACATTCAGTGTCACTTAACGTTTTTAAAAGATGTCTAAAACAACATCTTTTTAATTTAGAAAATTTGTAGACTCTTCTATTTATTAGTTATATTGTACATATTATATTATATTACACTGCAGTTAACGTTATTCCACTCTTCTGTTTTTATATTCTATGTCCATTGTTTTGGAGGGTTGCCTGTAAGAGATTCCTTGAAGCAATAAGGCCGCCTTTGCATACTTGTTTGTAATTTGCATATTTATTTCTTTTATGTTTTTTTTTGTTGTGTGCAATAAAGTATAAACTAAACTAAACTAGATTTGATATTTACTACCATATGAGATACATGCAATAAATACTCATATGGCAGTAAAAGTGGTGATTATTTATTCCAACCCAGCGCAGTAGCCACTAAAAGCATATTAAGATGTATTTTACAGATAATCGTTGTTGTAACCTCCAAGGTGGAAAACAAACGTAATTTTACGTGATCTACATTATAAATGGATATTCATATGAAAAAGGGGGCACCTTTTTTAAAATATTCAGTGACATTTTCCTGCTATTTCGAGGTTTATTGCCTATGTATATTAAAATTTTATGTGTATGCAGTATATAAATCGAATACATACATTTATCATTTTGTAAATAATATAGTTTTTACCTTAAAGGTACAATTATTCGACATTATAAATTATTTGATGTGTAGGTAATTTAATATTAGTTCCTAAGTGTGGAATAACACTTTAAAAATAAACATGTATGGAATTAATGTCTATTGAATGTGATGCAGGATAGCTGCCAGATAATGTAATAATACCATTGACTTTGAAAAGAGCAACTGATGAGTTTCTTGCCGGCTCTTCTCAGCAGAACTGCCTTCCGAACCGGTGGTAGCTTTTTTTTTGTTTACATGTTCATTTGACGATTCAAAAGTGCTTATACGAGTTTATTTGAATAAAGAATATTTTGAATTTGAAATTTTGAAAAATGTTAAAAATATTTAATAAATAGCATTCTCTCTTGCCAGACGATAATTCTTAGTAATTATCAGTCTGGGGCTGGGTGCTGGGGCACAAATTGTGACTGTAAAATCAACTGGTTTTGGGTTCGATCCCCACTCGCGGAGATGAAATCTTTATTTAAGATGCCTCCAGAATTCGGCAGAAAGTGGGGAACGGAATGTCTTAACACTAGGGTCCCTTCTGCCTACCCTGCTGTGTGCGGAATACAGCGTGAAGCTGATTTGATTTATTTTAATTATCTTTGGGTTCCAATTTTTATACGTTTTTTAAATAAGTATTTTTCCTTCCTAAGTGTGGAACACTTGATTATTTACACAGATTATTGTGACTATTGCTAATAGCTTTTTCTACAGGTCAACCTTTGTTTAATTCACTGAATTAAACTGGTGTTTATTAAATTGGCAACAACTTTCATATGTAGCTTATATAGACAAATCAACACGCTTTATTATATGCTCTCATTTCTTGCCAGTCTTACGAGTATATGCATAAAAATGTTATAAATTCTTAATGATTTTTTATTAACCTATGGACCTAAATTAAAATATTGTTAATATTTACCCTAAATAGAAATATTCCACGGCCCTGGCTTTGTGCCACGGGCTTGTGTATCCAAACGACATTGGATCCAGTAGACTCGTCGCGTCTTAAGCGAGAACACTCAGAGACCAACTTTGCGTATTCCAAGGGTAAGTGGAAGCAGGGTGGACTGAAACATAATATTAAAATAGTTCATAAAATATGATAATGAATATGATTATTAGGTATTTTATATGTTCCACATAAGGGACACAGCATTTTTTTCTGTAACTCCTTTAACTTCAAACATATGTATATCTCCTTGAGTGGCGGAATTGATCCGAACCTGTGAATATTGTATTAGTTCAAATACGAGCCAAATGTTCCACGTAACCAATTTACTATTTGATGGGATGATAGGACTAAAATGACAAACATGGTGCCTTACAGATTATTGTGACTATTGCTAATAGCTTTTCTACAGGTCAACCTTTGTTTAATTCACTGAATTAAACTGGCGTTTATTAAATTGGCAACAACTTCCATATGTAGCTTATACAGCCAAACCAACATGCTTTATTATATGCTCTCATTTCTTGCCAATCTTACGAGTATATGCTTCAAAAATTTGATTTTTTGTCCTACTTTGAGGACTATAAAAATTATTGTAACAGTTTCATAGCATAAACCAAAACGACATGGACAATGAGTGAATGACTAAATATAAGTATATTAATAAGTATATTATTAAAATGACTAAATATATATTATTTTTTTATTTTTTTGTTAAAGTTAAAAGTCAACATTTAATAAATGTGACACACATATATTTTTTATTAAGTATATATAGACCATCTTCTGTAAAACTGAACTTACAATCAAATACAAATAGGTAATCAGAATGACATAAAAATAGCATCAGAAAAAAATATATATTATAAATAATAAATGAATAATACAATTTAATATTTTTTTTATTATTTTAAGTTCATAAAGGCAAAAATACTTTTTTAATCTAAACTAATATAATAAAGAGGAAGAGTTTCTTTGTTTGTTTGAGTTTGTTTGTTTTAAACAAACAATTGTTTAAACGCTAAGATCTCTGGATTACTGGTCCGATTTACTTTCTTTTTGTTTTGGATGAAAACTGCATTCTTCAGGCTTCATAACATTTTGGCGTAAGTCTTAGTTAACCTTAAATAACGAAATAACAATAGTAAGGAACGTCATCGAATTGCTTTTAACGCGTGCGCTGCAGAAATAGTTAATTATATGTCAGTACGTTGTATGACAAAAATTTTCAGTTCATCTCTTATAATAAAACAAGTGTCGATAAGACATTTGTGACAAAAAAATCTTTTTATTTCACATGTGTATTGAAACTTACAAGTGAAAGTTATTATAGGTACACGGCTTTTATATCATGTAATTTGGACGTATACTTTTCGAGAAAATGTAAAATTAATTTAATTAAACGCTCTGTTTACGGCCGCAAGCCTAGGCTCGAGTCTCGTCGAGTCGCAAGTGGGCCGCTAGTTGTATATAACTGAAAACATTCTTTATTGACAGAATTTTTGATCAGGGACCATCCCGCTTAAAACAATTATAATAAAATTGATCATTTTTTTACAGACGTCAAATCCAATTTTTTTTCGGACAAAACTTGCACGTTTTTTAATGTTGGCATCCCATTGAATTCTGGATTAAATTACATAATAGTTATTTTAAGAACAGACAAATTAACATCGTGTAAAGTCGATTTGAGGCAAAATCTGATACTATTTTTTGCTGTGACGTTTTATTAATTGTACGTGCTTGCAAGTTCAGCTTAAGAATTGACGATCTCTATGGTGCATACAATTGAAGTAATTTTCAATTTAATTTGCTAAATTTTGTGTAGGAAACTACTGGTCAATAGAAATATTTTTTGATTTTATCCGTGGATAAAATTGATCCTTGGTTAATTATCCATTTTTTTTTTCGCATCAGCAAACAACAAAAGACACCTAACAAAAATCAAACCCGTTACTTGAGTATTGCACATCGATGCGGATATACCACACAATGCTAGAACTGTCGTCACAAAATTTTCAAGGACACAATATTACCTTCCGTTTCTTTAAAACAGAAAGTAGCGTGCGACAGGGTTGCTCTAGCTAAAACGTCATTAATCCTATATAAAACAAAACTATGACATTGGCTTTTTCTTGAGATTGTCACGCAAGCTCCGGTACCACTTGGAGTAATTACGTTTCATTAGTATACAGTATACACTATAATTTAATATTACCTCGAACTTTCACCTTCGTCCCGGCAGGAAGGATTTCTAATTCGACCTTTAAAACTTCGCTAATTTAATATTCACGACGAGTTAATTTCATAAGTTTACATTGTTTCTTCATAGAATTACATTTTCAATAACCGTATTTTGTTTCTGTTTTGTTACTACTTTGTTCATTCTTAGAACTTTATTCTGTGGTGATATTGTAATGATTATTTGAAAAGTTTAATTATAAATAGGCAAAAAATATTTAGTATAAAAATTTCTTCTAGGACTATATGATAATGGCTATTTCTTTATTTCTAGTTTTACTTGTTAACATATAACAAAATATTTTTAATGGCGTTAAATTAAATATATTATATATTCTCGGGGTCACTTTAACAATGTAGACAATACAACAGAAAATATTTTTCGAGATATGTATTTTTTCTTACCCTAAATAGAAATATTCCTTATATCTTATAACACCAAACTACCGACTAATTTAATTTATCTTTAGCTGTAGTATACGAGAACACAAAGTATTGTAAAATATTTTTGATAATATTTTGAGCGCCCAAGAGACTTTCAGGAATTAATGGATAACCTCATTATGAGACACCTGTAGTTGCGATTTGTTTCCCGCAATCTCTTTTGTGCAGTATACAAAATATAAAATCATCAATTATTCCCCTTCTAGAATTTTCAAATGTCAAACCAAACTTCCATTGTATACTACTAAGTATAATTTTACATTGTTCAGAGTAATTGAATCAAGGAATCCAAGCAGGCCAGAGGGCTTAATTAACTTAGATGCATCTCATAAAAAAATGATAATGTCGTGCCGCACGCAACACACGTAGATTCATTCAAATCGCCAATGACGTGAATCGGTTGACAACAGTCCCAACAAATATTGTAAGCAACAATATCGGAAAAAGCCAAAATGAAACTAATTTGTAGTAATGTTAGAGTTACAAAAATGATGTTTTGATAAACAAATAAATGTAGATATACAAAAAATAATATTTCTATATTGGCAACTTTTTGATTGATGTTGTTGTATTGTTGTATTTATATTACATAATTTCAAAGTTACCTGCATGTTTGTGACAGATTAATATCGAAAATTTGCTATTAATATTGTTTTTGGCATCACGTAAGGACGTTATCAATTGGGAAAGGATGTGCTCGGATTCTTATTTAGGAAAATGCTTGTAAAATATTTTCTATATTACAAATATTTGAAAATATTATTCTCCGATTTAATTAAAACTCAAACCGATATTTATTACAACTTTTAACATGCAATCTCTCTAAAAAAAAGCAGAAAGAGGATAATGCAGTATTAAAAAAGTAGTAAAAGCATATCAAATTCTGTAAAATAAATTTAAATAGCTAACTAGTCTTATATAGCAAATCTCAGTTGTCAATTTATTAAAAAAATATGTGATATTTTAGGAAAAACAGTTCAACCTTCTTTGTATCTATTTTTTAATTATCCATAGTTTTTTAACTAAGAATATAGTGTGAGTAGTCACCTGAATACTTGCAAGTCAGTTACAACGTACCACAGATTATTTTAAAATTTAAAAAAAATCATGACCGTATTTTCATTTAGAGTGAAATGTTGACATTATTATTTTATTTTAAGCCACTTAATTTTAATGTTACATATTTATAAACATATCATGCTGCAGAACGTGGTTTGAATATTAAACATGATATTAGCGATCAATATATCGGTTCCAACGGCGGGGAACCACAAAAATATTGAGGGTGCAATTACCTCCCTTCATTTTACAGCCTGATT
>DWLH01002069.1:0-11426 GCA_018249795.1 Heliconius telesiphe telesiphe | reverse complement strand
TACTAACTGACCCCATAAGTCCAAAAGACGCACATTTCGTGGACATCATACACACCGCGGGCGGGCAACTCGGTTTGTCACTATTTTTTTTATAAACTAAAATATTTAATATTTATAAAACAGGATACAATGAACATGTATCACGCATTATACGTTGAGCTGGCTCAGAGAGAGAGAGAGAGGTCAGTAACTACCGAGTAGTTGCTGAGCTCTCTCGGGAAGTGAGTCCCTCGGGTGGGGCATCGATCCCACAGCCACCGTGCTTACAGTGAAACGCTGTCCCACTGCATTTCGATGGTTTCTGATTTAATGTTTTTTATCTAACATCCTTTATCATTGTAGTAATAAGTAATCGTAACCGAGGATCTCTTAAAAATCCTGAAATACCATGGTAATTAAATATAGAAAGTTGTGGGATATTACAGAATTTTTCAGAACTCACCCGCAACCCGTCGCGTCTGGCACTACAAGTCAGCAGATTGGGATGGGATGCGTACATTTTACTCATCTTGTAAATCCCTATCCCTGGGGGCCGGTTTGCTTCTCTTCTGATGATCCTAGTACCTGTGCCGCTGCTGTTGCCGACGTGGTTCTACAGGGCATGAAACTTTATATTCCTAGCACTGTAGTGCCAATCGGTGACAGCCTTGGTTTGATACATCTTGCAAGCTTGCTGCCTCTAGCAAATGCGAGGCATATCAAATCTGGGCCGAGACATTAATTACTAAGGATCCGGAGGTTAAAACCTCAAAAAGAAATTATAACCGAGCCTCTAGGTCCTTTAAGCGGCAAATTGCCAGAGCAAGGTCCGAGCATATCGCCAAAATCGGCGAGAAGCTTGAAAGCTACCCGCCCGGAACTCATCAGTTCTGGGCGCTCTCAAACACTACCCAACCTTCGCTTCCGCCATTAAGTACAGGAAATGACATCTTGGTCCACACGGCAAAGGCTCTCTTTGCCTCAAACTCGACTTTGGATGACCAAGGAACAACGCCGCCGACCATCCCGCGGTGCTATCATCTCCCTATCCTCAAAAGTCATGGCGAGCATCATCAATAGCCAGCTCTTGGTTTATCTAGAGAGGCTTTCCAAGAATTTATGCAAGTCGATCTCTAGAATGTCTCCTCATGGGGTGACAGGACCTTAGTTCAATTTAACCCCCTGAAGACACAAGTTTGTATCTATTATATATATTTTATCGTATCACTAGTCTTTCTAAGCACTCCCCTTACAGCCGCGTCCTGTATCCAGTATACTGAGCCTAAATGTTTCAAGTGACTGCCAGTATCGCGATCATCTGGAAAGTAAGGCCAAGTTGGCCTCGAAGAAGCTGGGGGTCATCAACAGAGCGAGACGGTACTTCACGCCAAAACACCGTTTGGCCCTATAAAGGGCCCAGGTTCGACCTCATATGGAGTACTGTTCTCATCTCTGGTCTGGTGCACCCCAGTTTCAGCTTGAACCATTTGATCGCATACAACGTGCTCTACGAATCGAATCATTGAGGACCCACTGATCTGTGAAAGGCTTGACATTTTGGCTTTGCGTAGAGACGTCTCCTCGCTGTGCGTTCTCTATCGCATTTATCATGGGGAGTGTTCTGAAGAACTGTTTGAACTGTTACCTGCCGCCGAATTTTCTAACCGCACGGTACGTCACAAGCTATAATGCACAATTCTATTGCTTTTCATCTACATCTACCCTCCTTCACACGAGTTTACTAACAGTATGATAAATATAATTAGCTTTACGTATCAATGCTCAATGTTTATTATTATAAATATCAAGTATCAATATTGGTCTGTTTCAAAACAATCTAAAATCCTTATTAGCAGTCATTATAGTTGTCACTCAATTCTGTTTATAAAATGAATAATGATATAGTCAAGCGGGCGAAGCCGCGGGCGGGCCGCTAGTGTAATAATATATGTATATATGTATGCACTCATACGATCTCACATCCACACATGTAATTGCACGTCATGTGTGTGAGGCACGAGAGCCTCAACAAGCGCGGAGTGAAGCCGCAAGTGAGTACTAGTTTATAACTGTTGCAGGGTCCGCGGTCAGTGGAGGTCATGTGGACTTTTGGCCGAATGGAGGAACACCCGCACAGCCGGGATGTCCCAGGATATATGTACCTCTCAGTGATGAGTGTAAATAAGATTTTTATCCATTTTTTATATGTGAAGGTATTTTGTATTTCGTGAGAAAAATTTCGCTATTTTGAGATATTTTGTATAATAGAATTGGCCTTGTAAAAAGTAGAGCGAGAAAATGTTAATATTTCAAAAATAAAAAAATAGAAAAATTGGATACAACCTTGGATCACCTGACGCCGCGTCAGTGCCGCGCCACGGTGCCTTCGTCTGTATAATTTATAAAAATCTTTCACACTCATCTTTTTATATAATAAAGTAGTATTAATATGTATTTATCTAGATTTCTGCAGCCATTGGCGGTCGTGGCGCTTCTGGGCGGAGTCGGTGCTCGGCGGGAAGTTTTTAGCAAAGAAATGTGTTAGTTACGACGCTTTCCTCGAAGGAACTTGTTCTGGACTAGCACTAATGGGGCTCCAGGCTACTCCTGAGTAAGTTTCTAAAGATACATTAGCGAATAACTTTCACTCGTAATAAGTTTCAATATCTTTATCGAATAAAAAAAGGTGATACTCCTTATTTTGACTTATTTATTAAAGACAGAAGATATACGGAAGAATTTTAATTTAGAACTAATGAATCGAATGAATTTATACTGAAGATATTTAACTACAAAAGTAGTAAAATTTACTTACATATATTAAACTATCTCTGCAGCATACGCGGTTTCCTATAAGCAACTGCCCCCGATTGACATAATTCCATTGCTTTTATAGTCCCTTTTACCTACATCTACCCTCTTTTACATGAATTTGCTAACAGTATTTTATTATAGAATCATATGGAGAAATATGATTCTAAATAAATTGAAAATTTATATTCTGTATAACTCTTGCGATATTTATAAATGTTTCCCAATTTCCACAGTTTACACGGAGATTACTATCTACGAACTGCCGCTGAGGAACCGTTCGCGTTCGGGAAGAGAGGTGTTTGATTGTGTTGTGTTGTCATTTAGTTGTCCTTAGCCGTACAGGCAGAGGGAACCTAGTAGTGGTTTAGTTTAGTGAGTAGTCGACTTCATCGCGTTGCCTCTTTACCAGAGCGGAAAAATGAAAGTATTAAACATTTCCCGAGTGGGAATCGAACCTACAACCGTTTTTGCGCCACGGCATCTTTAAGTAAAATATATATTTAAATATTATATTTATTTGAAGATTCTATACTGCCTTATATATGAGTGAAACTTCTTTGTTTTGTATTATTAATAGCATGTATAAATAAAATTTATTTTAAAATATCATTGTAGATGATACTGTTTAAAGTAATTATAAAAACCTAAATAATCTTTTTTTAAAGTTATGGAGCTTTGTATTTTGTAAAATATGTATCATAAATAAGTTAATATATATTTATTTAGTACTTAATTACTGTAGAGAATGACCTAAGAAACTATTATAAAATAAAAATAAAAGATCTATTTATTTATTGCTGTTTTTTTCGTATTTATTTTAAGATTCACTTAAAATCCCACAAAAATATTTTTTTTTAATTACGCAATCCTTTTTTTATCCAACCAAACATTTTTATAAAAGTATGACGTAATAAAAATGAATTTAAAAAAAAATCAAAAATCAGCTTCATGCTTTCCCGCACACAGTAGGGTAGGCAGAGGGAACCTTGTGTTAAGACACTCCGTTCCCCACTTTCCGCCGAAGTCTGGAGGCATTGCGTGCTGAGTGGCGGAACTCAACGCCGCGCTTTGCCTCGACACCAGAGTAAAGAAATGAAAATATCAACGTAAATAAACATTTTACTTCCTCGAGTGGGGATCGAACCCACAACCAGTCGATTTAACAGTCACACTTTATGCCTCTGCGCCACGATCGGCCACGAATTTATTTATTTACCCGCGCGTTAAAGTATATACAGGATGGAAGCGTCTGCGTTCCTTTTACGGGAGCAGCATATAGGGAAAAATATTTCGAACCCATACCTAAAAAATAATATTTAATTCTTCAATAGTTTAGACGTAGGATTATTATTTCCATTTCATCATTTTTATCCAAACTGTATTGAGTGTGACACAGTTACGAATAGATACCAATGACGTAGACATCTTCTACTGCAAAAAAAGATTCCGACGAATTGATAACCTCCTTTTTTAAAGTCGGTTAAAAATACTGCTAAAGTTACCGATCTTCTACTTTTCATTCATACAAAACATAACCGAACGAGAGAGGGATATCTCTCGTTATTTTTAACGTCATTACCTATTATTATTAACAATAAATCTAAACAACGTTCAAAGCGATTATTAAAGTTACAAATCAGCTTCACGCTGTATCCCGCACACAACAGGGTAGGCAGAGGGAACCTAGTGTTAAGACACTCCGTTCCTCACTTTCTGCCGAATTCTGGAGGCATTGCGTGTTGAGTGGCAGAACTCAACGCCGCGCTTTGCCTCGACACCAGACCGAAGAAATGGAAATATAAATTTAAGTAAATATTTCATCTCCTCGAGTGGGGATCGAACCCACAACCAGTCAGTTTTACAGTCACACATCGTGCCACTGCTTGTAAAAGTGTAATTTTATTTAAGTTATTTAATAAAATTACGTTAAGGCAATTTATTATATCTCCGTTATTATGAAATTATTTAGAAATAATGGATGGTTATTGAAACATCCACAAAATTATATTCAGAATTTGAAACACAAAAAATGATATTGAAGTAGGATAATTACATTTAACATTAGTTTTCACATCGACACATCGTCGTTGTCGAATTTGAATTTTGCTATCACCAATATTTTTATCATAATTAATATTTAAAACTCAAAATTTGTTTGTTACTAATTATTTATTAATGTATTCATTAATAAAAGTGAAAAAATTATGTATTTTTAAACTGTCGATGTCTATCTGATTTGAAATATTTACTTAAATTTATATTTCCATTTCTTCGCTCTGGTGTCGAGGTAAAGCGCGGCGTTGAGTTCTGCCACTCAACACGCAATTCCTTCAGAATTCGGCAGAAAGTGGGGAGCGGAATGTATTCTCTCTGCCTACCCTGCTGTGTAAGGGATACAGCGTGATGCTGATTTATTTATTTTTATTACAAAATAATAAAATGCGAATGAGTGAATGTTCCACGCGACGTATATTACTCTAGAAAAAATCGGGAAAAGTGGGTAATGGAGTGTCTTAACACTATGTTCCCTCTGCCTACCTTGTGAGGTGACATACGTGATGAATAACACAAAAAAAAATGTCTAAAATCAATAAGTCAATTGTTCACTTGTTACAGACTGCGGAGAGAATTTGGAAATCATTCGGAGAGAAGCACACAGATTGCCAAGGATAAAATGCAGTAAAGGACCGCATCTCATCCCAGTCCGCTGAATTATATCGCCATACTCCCTGATTTCCTATAGGGCTGGGGTCGGGCGGAGAGTATACCAACACAGATTTCACCAGACAGTGATGAGGTCCACTCAATGGTGGTGAAATAAACACTGAGTAGGATCAATTTGGTAAGATTAAATGTTAAGCATGTTTCTCTCCCAGCATGGTCAGTGTCCCGGTATGGGAAGAGCAATTCTCCGTTATGGCCATTAAAATCCCCCCGTAATACTAATTGGGCTGTTGAGTACTTTCATTGAGCCGAATCAGCAGTTTTGCCCAGATATTCGACAAGCCTAGTTGCCTCCTGGTGTCCACACTACACTGGCATAGATTATTTTGTCAATGCCCAAGTCTACGAGTGCCCACAGAACTGAATAAGAGAGGTCTTCAAATTTGACGCTGACGCTGACGCTTTTGACGCTGAAAGCAGATGTATACATAAACTCCCATACTGGGTTTGAAATTGTGATCCAGAGCATAACCAGGGTAAGTTAAATAAGTAACGTCAGACGGATATCAAATCTGCGTCTCAGTAAGGAACAAGAAATGAAGTTTCTCAGTCTCGAGATAGTAGTGAACTGATATGATATTTAAGTGCAACACTCGTATATTGTAGTATTATTCCAAAATTAGGAAAGAAAAATACTTATTTACAAAACCAGATATGAACCCGCGCCTCCTGGAAACCATCCAAGCTACTGACCACTAACCTTATGTTGTTGTAATTATACTATAAGAATTTCGACGTAGCTTAATGAGAACGTATGTATGACTTAATGCTCTGGGCGCTAAGACGGTTTCCAAGAGGTGCGGTTCCAAATATTTTTTTTTTAAGTGTGGATAACACTTTAAAAATGTTAAAAATATATAATAGCGTTCTCTCTTGTCATATAATAATTTATATTTTTGAATTTTTCCTTTATTTGTACTGCAAGTTCTTACCTACTTTGATAACTGTATTATATTTGATTAGCCGCGAATTTCAAACAAAATGCAACAAAACGATGTATAATTGCTCATATTTTTTGATTGCGTTGACTTAAAGCTTGAGTTTGCTCTAAAGGACTATAGACCTGAATATTTGATATGAATTTCAGATTGCTACATCCACGCGATCTCGAGATGAATGCTCTTGACAGACGAACTGATGGACAACAAAGTGATTCTATAAGGGTTCCTTTTAAGATACGGTACCCTAAAAATAAAAATAAAAACTGTTTTTTTCATAATTTCATTTCGTTTACAGTTTTCTTGGTAATATAGTACTTTCAGTGAGTAGGTGAAGATGTACTTGAATATAATTGCCAGTAGGTATAGATTTTAAAATAGTACATCTTTGAATATATTTAACATTAACATATGATAAATAAATTTTTCCATATTAAGTAATTAATAAACATATGATCATATGAAAATACAAATTAAAATACAGATGCAAATACGTACGTATTCGACGCTCGATAAAAAATATGTAAATATTGGACCTGTAATTTACAAGGAGGTTAATATAATAAAACATACTTTTTACTGAGTATTACTTAACTTGTTCTAGAGTGCACATGTCATAAACTTTATTTTTTTAGCGCTAACTAATTTAAATTTTATAGTTATATAAAAAAATGTTTATCAAGTTTGGAATTTTTCTTTTACATCTTGGTGAGTATTTCATATCTTTTCTAGCTTCACGCGGTATTCTGCAGAGTGAACCCGGGAACCTGGTTGGTTAAAACATTTCGTTTCCATTTAGACTCTGCCGTTCCCCACTTTTCGTCGCATTCTGGAGGCATTGCGTGTTGAGTGGTGGAACTCAAAGCCGCGCTTTGCCAGAGTCAGTCAGTCAGTCATTATTTTATGTTTTTTTGTTACATGTAGTTACTTATACATTAATATAGTTTACAATTTTAACATTGACTTGAGCTATTTTTGCGTAAATTTTATTACTCGGTAGTTTTGTTTTTTTTTTTGTGAAGGTATACATTTTTTATGAAGATTAGAGGCCATTCGTGCCGTACGGGCACAAGAATATTACTGTAACGCGACAGGTTGTGTGTTCGATTTCGTGCGAGTCGAACTCGCCCACTGAGGCTTCCGTACCAATTTCATAATTGGAGGTCAACGATAGTAAAATTTATAAAAGTTGACAAACTTTAGCTTGCGAGCATATCATGAACTCATTTTTTATTTAGTGAACTACAAATATCAGTAAGTAGTGTAAATATAATGTTTGTAAATGTAGTATGTAAGTAGTGTAAATATAATTTTTTCTATGATATATTTTTTACTTTCCGCATTTCTATCTTTATTTTTGTTATAAGCTCTTACTTCGTGCCAGTTGGTTCACGGAAAGCACCCGATCCGCGAATTTCATACAAAATGCAGCAAAATCGATGCATAAATGCTCGTATCTTTTCATTGACTTAGAAACTAGATTTTTTTAGTGCCCCAAGGGACCGTAGACCTGAGTATTTGGTCTTAATTTCAGCTTGACACCTTCACGTGATCTTGAAATAAATGGTCTTGACAGACGGACAGAGAGACAGCAAAGGGTTCCGTTTTATTTTAAGGCTCGGAACCCTAAAATTGTGTTTCGCCGTCGCGGATGATGTAGAAGTATAAAATTTACACTCTAAGATCGTTGTAGCGGCGATTGCTTTTTAAAATTGCTAGGCATTGTGGGTCGACATCATATTATAAAAAGAGAAATATCTTCATTCGACAACTTAATGTTTTAATGTGTGTCCGTCGATATCATTTTTGATCATCATCATCATCGTCATTTTTGGACCGATTTAGAAAAAATCTTTCTTTATTTTAAAGAACTTGCTTTCCCATTCCCATTATCACCAATGAACTAATGATGGAAACACATGATGACCAAGGAAAACTCGAATTTTATGTGCATGTACTGTGTTTGATATATTTTTTTACCTACACAAGAAGTATCTTAATGGGAACGGAGTGTGAGATACTAGGTTCCTAGATTTCCTCTGCCTACCCCGCAAGATGCGAGATACAGCGTAAAAAAAGGAATAAAACAATATTGCTATTACTTGGAGGGCAGTTTAAGACTGAACAACAGCTAAATAAATTAAATAAAAAATACCCACGTTGGCACCGACTCCATTATTAACGAATTTTTAAATCGTAAATCCTTTATGATAAATAGAGCTACTGCCAGTAACTACTCACCACACTCTTATTAACCGAGCCTGGCACATTCCTATACTTTTTTATGCTTTACGCTGTATCCTGCATAGAAAGACAGACAGAGGGAATTTAGTATTAACACTAAAAGTCAAAGTCAAATAATTTTATTCTAAATAAGAAGTTACATGCCTAATTTTTTGAATGTCAAATAATTTACCACCAGTTCACTAAAGTTAATGCCTCAGAACTGAGAAGAACCGGCGCAAGAAACGAGGTGGGACTTATTTTTTTTCAATTGATTATACAAAATCACATTTCGACGTTTCTTACAATGATACTTTGAAACAGGCTGGAGCGAGCATTTCATTCCCAAGGCGTGTTATCATTTATATAATCATTAATTTGGTAATAACCTTTAACACACAAACGTCTTTTCACAACTCTTTTAAATTGTGATATAGAACATTCTCGGACGTTTTCTGGGATTCTCTTGTAAAAGCGTACACATTGTCCCATAAAAGAATTGCGGACCCGATATAAACGGGTTACAGGTGCAATAGGTTTACTCCTATTTCTAGTATTGATATTATGTACATCACCAATTTTGGCAAAATCTTTAATATTCTTCTTAATATACATAACATTTTCAAAATTGAGATGCAATTGTCAATATATTTATTTCTTAAAATTTTTGGCTTAACGATTCTTTAGGGCCTAAGTTATAAATTGCGCGAATAGCTCGCTTCTGCAAGACAAAAATTGATTTAATTCCGGCTGCATTACCCCAAAGTAGAATGCCGTAGGACATAATACTATGAAAGTAGCTAAAATAAACAAGGCGAGCCATTTCCACATCAGTTAATCATCTGATTTTTTTAACCGCAATAGCTGCTGAGCTAAGTCTATTCGCCAATCCATCGATATGAGGTCCCCACTGTAATTTAGAGTCAATTGTGTCAATCCACGGCTTCACCATTCAAAAGTACATCAGCTTTAACAATTTTTCTGTTAAGTGTTCTAAAGATTAGTGTAATTTGTACAATTAGTTATTAATAGTAATATTCAATAGTAAGTTATTAACACTAAACCAATGTACTACTTTCGATAGTGCATTGTTTACATCGTCATATATGTTTCGTCGTCGTTTTATTTTAAAAATGAATGAAGTATCATCAGCAAACAATACTATATCATGGTTCTTTCCCACTAAAAATGGCAAATCAATATATATTAAAAACAGAATTGTCATACTGACAAATGATCCTTGATTTCTTGCCATTCACATCAACCTCTGAACTCTGTTAGCTAAATAAGAGGTTAGAAGATTGAGTGCACGTCCTCTTACGTCACTCTACACTCTAACACGTTACGCACCACCCAATTTTCAAGAAGTTACGTGTTAAGAGGCGGAACGTAACGTTTCGCTTTATTTTGTTATCTGGAAATCAAACTGGAAATCAAACCCACAACCGTTGCGTTTACAGATGCTGTGCGACTGAGCTACGATTTTAAGGGAATTCTAGAACTACTGTATTTATTATTAAAATAACTTTTAAAACTGGTATTAGATCTAAAGGCAAATGGTCATTAAATTATAAATGTCAGGAAGTGGAAACGATTTTTTTTTTGTCGAACTTTCGAGATATTAAGGAAGAGGAAGTAAAAAAGGAATGCCATTGTGAAGTAGTTGTGAAGTGTTTTACCAAATACAATGTGTGTGGGTTTGATTCCCGCTCCGATTATAGTTTACTGTGATACAATTGTGCCTGATTTGTCGTAGAGGTAAGTTAAGTTTGGCCATTCTAATCAATTGTTAAGTCTCATTATACTATGCAACACTGTATAGAATCATTTTATTTAAATTGTAAATTTTTTTAATAAACGGAACCCTTACAATTTCACGTCCGTCAGTTTGTCATTCCGTCCATATGTCACAGTCTGTCACTTGAGTAGGTATATTTTATAAACAGCTACAAAATGATGTAGAATGATTTTGAAAAATAAAATTATCACAAATATTATGTGTATGGAGTAATTGAATGTTAAAATTTTTTAAAAGAATTGTTTCTAAGAAAGTTTTTTTGATTATGCCAATACTTTTTGAAACATTCGTTTCTAAAGTGCGTAAGTGAAAAAAGAAAATTCTAAAAATATTCGTATTGCAAACAAAGAAAACTTACTAAAACTAAAATTGGTTTGTATAAAATGGATTTCGTGGCTTAAGAGATACCTATAGGTTAATTTTGATAAAAACATCTTTCACTCCAATTGAGAACCTCCTCCTTTTTGAAGTCGGCATGTCAAGAGTAATAAAATAGTGGTGGTTCTAATATATGTTTGACGCTACGGAACCCTTCATATTCCGACTCATCTTTGAACAGTTTTTTTATTTTAATACATTAAAAGTGTTATTATCTATTTAATTACACATAATTAGTAATTTCACTTTTATTTGTATATAGTGAGTGAGTAAAAACATTTATTTTTCATATTGTATTTTATCATGTAAAAAGTGGTTTAATTGATTAACTTAAATATATATAAACTGTAATCAGCTTCATACTGTATCCCGCACACAGCATAGTTTTTTAGGTCAAATACGTAATGTTTTTCAGCTTCTCGCTGTATATCGTAGATAGCAGCGACCGCAGAGGGTACCTGAAGACCTACTTTTAAGACTTCCCGCCGAATTATCGAGACATTGCGTGTTAAGTGGCGGAACTCAAAGCCGCGCTTTGCCTCGACACCGATTTCACATTGCCTCGAAAATAT
>DWLH01002068.1:0-11427 GCA_018249795.1 Heliconius telesiphe telesiphe | reverse complement strand
TGTCAATTCCAGGATTCCTTGTCATTTAATGATTGGGTGACTGTGGGGATTCATAAGAGTAGACAAAGGTTTTACGAACTTTATAGTGAGTAAACATTTAGTACTAGCACTGCATCGTTTAAGACCAATTATGCAACTATTCTAACGTTTCTCCGTCGCATAAATGTAGCTTAGACACCGTTAATTTAAATAAATTTCATAAAAACCATGATCTATGTGTGCCAAAGTTACCCATTTGATGAGAGTACCTTTGACAGACTACAAAACGTATATTTTCTTCTATACTGATGTATTTTAAAAAGTGTATGTAAAAAACACCTGCAATTTTAAGACGTAGTGTGAAATATTGCTCGTATCTGTCAAAGTTAATCAGATTGGTTGCATTTACTTTGTTTTCGTATGTAAAGACAATTTTTTGGTGTTTTTTTACTTCAATGTGACTATAAGCTTGAACTTTTGCTTTTTAGTTATTTATGCAGTTGGACCACTTTTAGGATTCCGTATCTTAAAACGAAAAAATAGATATGAATATCCCTTATTATAATACCATGTAATTTATCCTTTATAATATAAAGCTTTTCTTGTCCGTCCGAGATCTTGTGTAGGTCAAGCATAAATTAATATCAAATATCTCGGTCCCTTAGAGCAAAAAAAATCAAGCTCTTCTGTCTTCTTTCTTCTAAGCAATGAAAAGATTAAGCATGCTTTTATGCATGTAATAAAAACCTATAAGGTACTTGCCGTGGACCTACAATTATATAACGTAAAAAGTAACAATATCAAAAGTGAAATTTATAGATATTTCATAGAAAAAAAAACATTAATATTATACATACGTGAAAATTTCTGAGGATAGATGGATGTTTGTTCCTCTTTCACGCAAAAACTAATAAACGGAGTTAGATGAAATTTTACATTATCATAGCTGATACATCAAAATAACACATAAGTTATTAGCGGCGCGGCGGGCGAGTAATAGATATATATTTTAGACACAATTTCGCGTTACTTAAATTAGAAAATTCATGATATTTTTTTAGAAAAGAAATAAAAAAAGGTAGATCT
The DNA here is from genome assembly GCA_018249795.1 of Heliconius telesiphe telesiphe. Lineage (NCBI taxonomy): Eukaryota > Metazoa > Arthropoda > Insecta > Lepidoptera > Nymphalidae > Heliconius > Heliconius telesiphe. Next base: position 10,362 of record DWLH01002068.1, on the reverse strand, counting down.
TATTGCTTTATTTCATAATAATAAACATAAAAAAGAAACCAAGCCGTTTACTATTCTTTATAGGATCAGTAGTCTTCGGAAGAATTAGGGTTGTTAGCGTTGGTCATAAATGTATCTGCATTTAAAATATAAGTTTCACAAAGATTCTTATTATTAAAAGCTTCTAAAATGTCATCATCAAGGTGGCGATTGATAATAGCACTGCACTTCAGGTTCTGTGCAGCAAATGCGAAAGGCGAGTCCAATTGATATTCTATTACTTTTTGTAGCGAGTGTTTTTGTAAAGAGGAGACATTGCTCTCGTTGGACTGTTTATGAGCTGATGAAGAATTCAAAGATATAAGCTGTGATCGAAGTTGTCGAGGTTCCTCATTGTATCTACGAGCTTGTACGATTCGTCCATACGCTGCATTAATAAGCTCCTTAGCGTATTGATTGGAATGCACGATTTGGCCACTCATTAAGTGAACGCTCAAAGACACTTTTTCCTCCCATGACATATTTTTTTGTAGAACGCTGTTTAAATCTTCTGTGACTTGTGAACAGACCAAACTAAACATGTGACGCAGAACAGCATTTTGCAATTCTTCCTCTGTTTTGAAGTCTTTAAGTTTTTCTTCAATGACGGCTTGAACATCACTGGGAGCACCACCGATACAGAAAACCGTGCCAGTAATACCTGCAATAAACATAAAATTAAGTTCATTGATAATAGTTTTGTAGAAACAAGATAATTATCAGACTACTTGTGGAAATAAGGGAATTAACAGATGACGAAATAATAGTTATACGTATATATTTTTAATAACTTTTAGTTATACGTATATATTTTTAATAATTATTGTATTTTTTTATAGAAATTGAAAATAAACAATATATTGTTGTAATCAATATATTGTTATAAACAATATATAGTTGGAGGCCAGTCGCCGCACAGAGGCACAAAGTGTGACTGTAAAACCGACTGGTTTTGGGTTCGATCCCAACTCGAGGAAGTGAAATATTTAATTACATTTATATTTTCATTTCTTCGCTCTGGTGTCGAGGCAAAGTGCGGCGTAGAGTTCCGAGACTCAACACGCAATGCCTTCAGAACTCGGCGGAAAGTGGGGAACAGAGTGTCTTAACACTAGGTTCCCTCTGCCTACCCTGCTATGTGCGGGATACAGCATGAAGCTGATTTGATTTATTGTTGTAATATTTTCAATAATATGGCTGTGGGGAAATGGTATATTAAAATGCTATACCCTGATCTTCTAAAATTGCTGCCATTTCTAGAGCAACTAAAACACCAGTTTCATATCCCAGTAAATAGAATCCATTCTTTAATTTCGCCTTTTTTACGAGGACCTGCAAACACAAACACATTACTAAAATAAACAGCAAAAATTAATGTATTAATTATAAACATGCAATGTTAATTTAAAAAAGAATAATATTAATTTAGAAAATTAATTTAAATTAACGGTGCCTAAGTTGCATTTATGCGACGGAGAAACGTCAGAATAGTTGCATAATTGGCCTTAAACGATGCAGTGCTGGTGCTAACGCTGTTATATATGCGCTGATTTGCGACCTTTTCGTAGGATATGAAGAGTCAAAGAAATTTTAAATGTTAAACAATCTTGTTTTTTTGAGGATTGATTGTGTACTATCTTTTATATTTATAAGATTAAAAAAAAAAGTTAAAGAAACTAAATTTGCCATCATTATACTATATGTAATGTGTTATAAGCACAACAAACCTTTGCATATCTATCAGCCAGTTCTTGAATAGTTTCATGAGGATTATCAAGACCAGGTTGCAGCACGAGAGCAGGTAATTTGAGACGCTCGCACAAAGTTTGGAAACGCAAATGTACACCTTCAACTCCTGGCACCACGCATAAGCATGTTTGGTTGACATCAAATTCATCGTCACGCTAAAATATTAATGTAACTTTATGAAGAAAATATACAAATATAAATTAGGTGACTGAGTACTTAATTTATAGCTCTAAGAAACGAGGCTAATTATAAGAAGCTGAGTACTACGAATAATTTCAGCGTAATGAGTATCTTTATAATACCATATTTATTGTGATAATTGTTGTTTGGACAGGGCACTATTTGCCGGGATACTTACCATTGCTGAACTAATTACTAGTGTTTGTAAAAACACCATTTCCGTCGTGGAAAGAAGTTCGTCGTAATCAACAAATGATAAAAATGTCGCCAAGCCATCAGTTTCTTTATATGTTGTTTTTGATATTATCTGGTCATCCAATGCATGTAGTCTGTTAAAATAAACAATAAAAATAGTTTTAGTATATGTATGTATGTACGGCTGATATATGTATGATATTTTTGTTTTTATTATGAAGCAGATTTTATTTGATGCCTGTCGTGGCGCAGTGGCACGAAGTGTGACTGTAAAACCGACTGGTTGTGGGTTCGATCCCCACTCGAAGAGATGAAATATTTACTTAAATTTATATTTCCATTTCTTCGCTCTGGTGTCGAGGCTAAACGCGGCGTTGAGTTCTGCCACTCAACACGCAATGCCTCCAGAATTCGGCAGAAAGTGGGGAACGGAGTGTCTTAACACTAGGTTCCCTCTGCCTACACTGTGTGCGGGATACAGCGTGAAGCTGATTATTATTATGAAACACTTAATACATACGTTTGAACAGTTATTGATGATAAATTACTTTCTTCTAAATTTATATGATGTTTATTTTTCAAGTAAACTCGAAATATGTCTAATTTTGTAGAATCGTGGCATAAGTCTCTGATATTAGTATCTTCTGGTATATTATCTAAGGTATTGATTCCTATAAATATGTGACATCAATAAATAATCAAATTAAAAGATATAAAATGCAATTAATGAAGTAACGTAGTACGTAACAAAATACCTGCTATTCTAGCAAACTCTTGCAGCAAAGAAACTTGAGAACATTCATGCAAAGAATGTACTTTTATAGTATGTTCTTTAAGGCATAAGGCCTTCTCAATTGCGTCAATGGCATTTATAGTCGAAATGACATCATCATTTTCTCTATTATCGTCCTGCAAAATATATGCATATACGTAAAATTTACATTTCGATGGTAAAACAGTAAAAATATTATGAACTTTTACATGATTTTACCTTTTGCATGAATTTTAAAACAGGCAAACTGATCCAAATAAGCTTGTGGTTATTTATTGTAGACACCGTTTGATCACCGAACTTATTATCTCCAATGGTAATAACAGCAAAATACCTGTAATAATAAAAAAAATACTCATGCACTGATATAATTTAATGTAAAATAAAATATATGACGATGATAACTAGAAAAGGCACCGACACCTGCACGTACTATAGTGAAGGTAAAGATGACGCAGGTCAAAATGTTAATTCGGAACGCGACGGAGGTAATGACAAAACGAATTGTGGAATATAATTTAAAGATGGCTTTGAAAGATAGGAACGCAGCGGTCACCTCTTCCACCATAGCGGTCATGTCCTTATCCTAGTGCAAAATTCCTCACATCCAAATCAATTATCAATTATTATAAAATTTTAGCATGTACTTATAGTTATGTAATTAAATATATATTGTAATGTGAAAAATTGTTAAATATACATATATAAACATTCGCTTAACCTTAGATCTAAGTAAAATTTTGTAAAATAATCTAAAGTTAAAAATATTATTTTCCTATTATAGGTATTAATTGTATGTAAACGATAATGTAATTAATATATATGATTTAAAGTAATTTAAAAAGGGTACGGACCAAGTGTCTGTAGTGTTAAGAAATAACAATAAAAAAAAAAACCTAGAAAAGGCACTTACTTTAAAATTGAACTTAAATTTAATGACAGTGAATTGATTTGCTCTAGCATTTTCTTGCTATTTTCAGCGATTGTGTTACCAGAAAATATATAATATAGTCCTTCAACACTCGGTAGTAATTTGGTATTATCCAAGACGTTTATTATATTATTTCGATTAAAGGCATCGTATGGCAGTGATTCCACGTATACTCCTTGCTTTGCCCACATTCTATAAAATAAAATAAAGTGTTTATATTTTATTTTTAATAATATATTTTAAATATAAATTGGATAATGTCATAGCTACCTTAATTTCATTGATAAGCAATTTGACGCACTTGAAGAAATGAGTATAATTTTTTTAGCACCTCTGTTTACTAATCTGTCAACTAATTTCAATCCCAATAATTCATTTTCTGATACAACCAATTGAGCCAATTGCGGAGAACAAATTATTCTGGAACAAATTAAATAGGTAAGTTTTTTTAGATACATAAATGTTTTAAAGACATGACATATAAATTTACCTGGTCTGAATGTAAGGAAGATCTTCATTTATGCTCAGCAGTACACGTCCACGATGGCGGCTGCTGGCTTGAAGAGAGAATGCGCGAGGTGCATCTAGTGCCGAATATGTTATACGTGTCAGAGGACGAATGTATCCGCGAGCAATACCCTCACTCAGCATTAGCTGCAGACTCTAAAAGATTTCAAGTAGATAGCGTATAGCGTTTATGTTCTCAACTTCTTTAGATGAATATTCAATAAAATAGAGCCGACGCACTGGTTTTAAATCAGAAAAATATATTTATAAGGATAATGCAGTTGGTTAACATATGGAAGTGTAATTAATTTGACTTGATTATTTAAATTAATTAAATGATCTACATATATGCAATGCATGCTTAATTCATTTTGAAACATGTATTTTAACTATAAAATTTTAAACGAAAATAGATCACCGTAAAATTTACCTGTAGTTCATCAGATCTTGGATTTTCTAGCATTGAACCTAAATTCAGAGAAGTGAAAGATATTCCTTTAGTTAAATTTTTCATTCCTAAATTATACTTTTCCTTATGCAGCAACAGAGATGTGTCAACTACGGTTCCAGATGTAGCGCAACAATTAAAAGAAATCTAAAAACAAAATAAAATTGAAAGTTTTGATAATGATTATTAAATACTATCGATTAGTATTAAAATAAAAAATATGGAGGCACAAAGCAGGGTAGACAGAGAGAATCTAGTGTTAAGACGCTCCGTTCCCCACTCTAGAGAGTATTCTAGCGGCATTGCGTGATGAGTGGTGGAAGTTAATGCCGCACCTTTGCCTAGACACCAGAGCGAAGAAATGAAAATATAAATGTAAATAAATATTTCACTTCCTCGAGTGAGCGGTGGATTCACAACCAGTCATACTTTGTGGCGTGGCGCCATGACTGGCACAAAAAAGAAAAAGTAGTACATAGATATAGGAACGGAGAACGGAGGAATATTATTAACTAAATCATTATTTAGAATTATGAAACTACTCTATTAAAATTGTATCAAAATCGGCTGTTTAAAAATAAAAAAAGTAAGATTACATTATTAATTCATCAAAATTAAAAATATAGATGAATTGAGATATTAAAAAAATATTAGTATAGCTTACATTTTTAAGATCTCCTTTTACACACGATACTATTATATTACAACCTTTGCTCTTGGTAGCATTTAAGATCATATCACCAAAGCTACTGTCACGTGAATTTCCGATATTATTTTCTGAAATCGAAGTTTACATTGTTATTGTACATAAAAAAAATGTTATACATGATGTTTCGCGACTGTCAATAATACCTTTTAGGTTTGGGAAAAGTCTTCGTAAAAATCTTTTTTTCTTATTATCGCTGACAGTAGCGAAAACTTCACAACCAAATGCTAAAGCGATCGATATAACAGCCTGACCAAGGGCTCCGGCACCACCATGAACTAAAACTTGGATTCCTGGCTTCAATTTTCCCTTAATACACTGAATATAAATAAAATATTATAAATATTTGAACCCAACTCAAGAAAATATACTTCATAAATGATATTACCAAGCTATACAGAGCAAGACAGTATGCCAATGGAACGGTAGCAGCATCTTCCATACTCCAATGTGCTGGTACTGGCCATAAAAGTTCTGGTTGCACATTTACGTGTGTACGAATTGATTCGGATGTTGCAATCCCCATAACGCGAGCCCCACTAACAAATAAAATATATAAATTAAAAATTGTATTGATCATAGTAACATAAATGACATCATTTGATTTGCAATTATTATTGGCTTCACGCTGTATCCCGCGTTTTATATTAGATTAGGCAGAGGGAACCTAGTGTTAAGATATTCCGTTCTCTATTTTCCTCTGAATCCTGGAGTAATTGCGTGTTGAGTGGCGGAACTCACCGCCATTTGACTCGCAACCAGAGAGTAGAAATGAAAATATTAAATAAATAATAAATAAGAAAAAAAATGTTTACCTCATAGTTATTCCGCTGAAATCAAAAACTTGAGTATCGTCTTTATTAAACGCAGTAGTTCCTATTTTCTTTTGGACTTCGATGTCGTTTACTCCAGCATAGTGTACCTGTAATATTTATAAAAAAACTTGATTTGTACTATTTCAGATTCTTTTAGTCACCGTGGCAAACGGTACATTTGCTTGTATCTATATGTCGGTATGTGGCATTATAGGTTCCAAATGGATGAACCGATTGTGATATAATTTAATTATCTGCAACTTTCAAGTCACTGTACCGATATGCCCTACACCTGTTAACCTTCTCTGATACTGTAGCTTTATCTGGAATCAAATTTAAATTTATGGAAGAGTTAAGTATCCTGCAGATACGAACCTCCCCACAATAATTTGTTGCAAAGGTATCGCGCTTATTCTAATGATCTCAATGAATATCGTTTATATTTCTACAATTTTATCGTTTTAGAATGTAAATAGATAATGAGGTCGAAGGTATCCTGTTGTTTTATTTGGTAATATCATAATTAATTCCGTAATATTTATTTAGGTACCTGGACATTTATGCCTTTGGCATCTAGCTTGGAGGCTTCCGTCCAATGCAAAGAATTGAAGTCCCCTATTCGTTCAATTTCAAGTTCCAATTCTCGACCTTTAACAAAGATTTCTTGTACTGGCAAGTAATATTCACCACCCCACTGGCCCTGAAACATATAATCTTGCATAACTAAATTTATATTGTAACATTAAACGCAGTAAGACTGATTATAAACGATAGTTGATTCATTCAAATAATTAATACCTCTAAACAGGTATCGAAATAACAGTTCAGAGGAATGTATTATTTTTCATTCTATGCTGTAATAAGACCAAATGCTGTGTTGATTTCCATAAGTCATTACGAAATGCCTGCACATATCAGGTCTTCAACACCAGACTCTTTAACTTTCCCTTTTATGCAGGATAAAGTTGAAAATAAATAAAATTGTTTGAGTGAAGTAAATATTTGACCAAATGCAAGTTTGTTTGAACTTATATAACGCAAAGAGTCACCGCCCATTACTCGCTCCGCTCACCAACAATTGCGTTTGATTTATTTGTATTATAGGCATTAGGCGAGTATCACGCAATAGACAAACAAATAATATATTTTCTACGAGTTATTTAGCATTCAATTCATCTAGATGAATTAAAAACTCGTAGAAATCGATTTTTTACCATATGTTGTCTTTGAGCAATCAATCTATTTTTATACTTTGCATGCATTATTATTTAAATTCTAGTAACTATTTTATTTTCGTAGTTAGATTTACATAGACTTTCCTGGTAGAATTTCTGTCTCTTGTGATTATAATATGAATATTTCTAAAAATCTACAAAATTATGGTAAGTTCGTATAAAGAATAAACACTAAAAGTTTCATTTGGATAGCATTAAGGAAACAAATAAAAAAAATACGTATATTAAAAAAAAAATAATAAAAGGCAAAATTTTGTTATCGAAAAAAAAAAAATATTAAATAATTACATAAATAAGTATGAGTGATTTTTCTCAGCCACAGTCGATAATATATCACGAGACGACCGATGCTCATTAAATATTGTTATATTTGTTATATTGTATTATTCTTAAACAGAGGCACGATGAACTACAAATTTTCAAATATCTGTCGAACCACTGAAAATCGGCTAACATACATGAAGGTCAAATGCAAAGATACTGAAGCCTTCTACCCATAGACAGCCGTCGATCGCTTTACATCCTGTATAAGATGTGTCGAATGGTTACACGAAACCTAAACAACCTTCAGTTTACCGTTTTAGAGTATAAAACTTACTTAGATAATACTTTAAAATATTGATCAGTACTCAATAAAATATTAGAGTAAATAATAACAACTTATTAATTAAGTTGATATAAACTTGTTTACATTTCTTTCAGTATGCAACTATACATCATACTAGTCTATTCCTTTTCTCGAGAGGTCAAATACAGAAGAATTTATTCAGAACCATAACGAATGTTTACCAAAAATAGACTTAGACAATAGATAAAAGTTCTATGTTTTTATATATATACATGCTCTTAACATTAATTAAAATCGCCGCCGCCGCAACGATGTTTGATCGTGAATCTAATCAAATAAATTAAACTTCAGAAAAGTCACTCACGATTACTGAAATATCATACTTACATTTTTAAGAATATTAACGTCGAAATCCGTAAGAGGTTGATCAAGGAATTGATCACCCGATAATTTGCCATTGATCATAACTAAAGTAATCTTACGGCCTTCTTCGTTTTTCCATTTCTTCACTGTGGATTTTAAACCAGCTAACGGTGGGTAAGACGTCAGCACGATAAGATGTTGATTTAGGGGTATTGCTGATCTTCTTGAAGTCAGTAAGATAAGGTCAGATTCTGTTTTAACTGTGATAGCACTGGTACCTAAATTTGAGTCTATGGGGCGCCATATTACAAGTTCCAACACTGTTGTTGACTTTATATTATGTGCACAAATAATTTTATATAGAATTGATGGACGGTCACTCAGAATATCTGACCTATATTTTTCATAACTGACAACAAATGATTGGCGTTTAAGATTTCGGTGAAGTAACTGACTCATCTGTAATAATAAATTTAAAAAATAACCAAAAAAAATATCCGTATAAAAGAGGGTAGATGTAGGTGAAAAACACTATAAAAGCAGTGGAATTGTGTCTTGCAGACAACAGCCCCTATTGGAAGAAAACTCGTGTGAGTTATTGTTATTGGGTGATACACGTTACTTATTGCAATTACGTAGAAAAATTCCTTCTAAATAATTAAAAAACATATCGACAATATGTATTTCTTCTTGTTTATTTTAAAAACGTTAACCACTTTCGATTTCTAACAGTATAATATAAATGAAACGCACATATGTCCGTTTCATGGTGGCAAGCTGAGAATGAAGTGTCTTTATAGTAGGTTTTCTCTGCCTATCCTGCACATGAGATAGGAAAGAGTAGAAACTAAAAACAATATAAATTAAACTTACATTATCGTCATTTGATAAATTTGTCACTAAAAGTAAATCATGTTCGCCCGATAAAATATTTTTTCGTATGGCATTATCTCTATTGATTCTCGAAAATGTTACTTGTACTCCTGGTATTTCAGAAAGAATTTCATTAACTTCTAAGAAGTCAGAGTTACTGCTATCCGATATTTCTAAGACATTTAGTTGTTGCTTGTTTAAGTTTTGTGCAACAATTTGTATATAAGTTGAGAGCGCCGACGTTTTCTATAATATAAATTTGTTGTTTATATATTATATTTTATCATTACAAGTATGTCATTAGGAATGATAAAATAGAAAGGTAATATAATAATAAATCCAAAGTTAATTGTATACATACATCTATGTAGTTTGTGGAGTGATGCGGAATAAATCTTAGAGATTTTAAACCAATATTTTTATTGATGGACGGTAAATCATTGAACCTTATATTGCTCATTATAATACCACCGCATCTAAAATATTGACATTATTATAAAACAAATAAAAAAAATACATTTTCTATTTAATAATATTTTAATATCTACTGTACCTGACGTAATCTTGGATTTCATTTATTTTAGCTGGGACTACGTTTACTCCGTCTACTTGGTTGGTATTGTAGAGAGTATGCTGATTTACATCAATTATCATCTTTCTTATAAAATTAAGCTGAGATACTGTTTCATGAACCCTTCTCAACATGTTTAACTGCAGCATACCATCTATGAGAGTTACCCAATTATTGTTCCATTTTAAATTTGCTTCAGATAGTGACAAATTAGCATTATAAATACTACAGAATTCACCACTGAAAAAATATTATTAGGCTATTAATAGATATATTATACATTTATTTTTAACTCGTGGAAATCAAAAAAAGAAAGGAAATGAAAAATCTGAAATTTAGTTTAGTTTATAGGTATTTCATAGAAGAAAAAACTATTATAACCTTAAATTGTTTGTTCATTTCGTCATTTCGTACAAAATTAGAGTATACGC
>DWLH01002067.1:0-11428 GCA_018249795.1 Heliconius telesiphe telesiphe | reverse complement strand
GTTTGACCTGTTACCTGCCGCCGAATTTTCTAACCGCACAGTACGCTATAAGCTGAAATATCATCCACACCACCTGGATACGTGGCAATCCACTACTGTGCGGTTTCGTAGGAACTTCCTTCCACGCACCACGGATCTGTGGAATGGCCTACCCGCAGCAGTGTTTCCAGGTTGATATGACATGGGTACATTCAAAAAACTATCTGCTACGGAATTAAAAATATTATGTATGAGGGTGTTCAACTATTTAATAACTTGCCTAATGGTATAAAGACGTGTACAACAGTAAAAGAATTTAAGAAAAATAATTTGTTACACGCGACCACTGGAAATTTGTTTATTTAAGATAACTTTAAGTAGTTATATATTTAATAGTATTTAAGCTCAATATAAGCGAATATTGTTCTTTTTGAGTAAATAAATTTTTCTATAACCTTAATATTTAGCGTTATATCCGTTATAATTCCAAGTTGATCCTACCTTTCAAAATGACCGACATAAAAAAACTTAAAAGAAACGTGGTACTCACTGCTTTTGGAAAATTTTTAAATCGTTTAAAAGGTTCCGAGTTAACCCCTTGCCAGGCGATGGAGTAACAGTTACGTGTCGATAGGTTAGAAAATGTATATGATGAATTTAACGAAACTCAATTACAATTAGAATGTTTATGTGATAGTCATGATTACAGAATCTAGTGAAAGAAATTGTGTAGAATGAGATTCTACACTATTTCTTTCACTTTATTCTTATTATAGCTTAATTGCTGTAGCCAAAACTATAATATATTAAATTATTATTCTAAATTAGAAAAAGACGATGCTAAATCTAGCCACAGCCATGATTCAAAGTAGCAGTTAGTCAAGTTACCTACTATTTCTTTGCCAAAATTCTCAGGCTCTAACGTAACTTGGCTTGAGTTTCACGATACATTTACTAGTCTTATTCAAGGTAATGATGATACACTGGAAGGGTCAGCTGCAATTGTAATTGAATCGATCGAATTTTCCGCTCGAAACTACACTACTGTGTAGGAACTTCTTTGTGAACGTTTTGATAATATACGCTTATTAATTAATAACCACGTCACAACGTTGTTTGAAATCGAGTCAATTACTAAAGAATCTTTAATTGCACTAAAACGCACAATCGACAATGTAAACAAGAATATTAGGGCATTGAGCACCCCTGCCTGTTGAGCTGAACCTGTTCATAGCTGGGATACTCATTTAATATATATTATTACTAAGAAACTAGATTTCAAAACATTTAAAGAATGGGAAGAAGTCAAAGGGCGATTTGATAAAACCAAATCAATTTCGTTTCAACAGTACATAGAGTTCTTGCGTAACCGTGCTGACTTATTTCGCCTTTCTTCTAGTAGTATTAAGTCCAGTAATAAAATAAGGGCTCCACAGAGAGGATTAATTCTCCAATGGCACGGAGCTGTCCGAAGTGTAGCGGCAATCATAATTTAAACTCGTCAACAAGGTCAAGGACATATCTATCGCTTCCAAGAAATACGCACGATACACTATCGGCTACTATTAGGGCGCACGCGCATACAAGCACTCTGAGCGACGTCTTGCTGACAACTGCGTTAATTAAATGTTATGATATAAATAATAAAGAACATATAGTGCGTGCTCTTTTAGATTCCGGTAGCTCATCTTGTTTAATGACAGAAACACTATGTAATAAATTAATACTACCATTTTTAAAAATCAATAAGTTAATTCAAGGAATTAATATCCTCTGTTAACAAAATGTGCCGAGTTCATATAGAATCTTTACATGAATCTTATGTAGATAATATAGTTTGTTTTATTTTGCCTACTATTACAGATAGCATTCCCGCTAGACAGGTACATATAGATATTCCTTCGAATATACAATTAGCAGATCCGTGCTTTCATACACCGACCTCCATTGACATTATTATAGGAGCTGACGTATTTTGGTCCTTATTAAGTTACGATAAAAGTGTATTAGGTGATTGGAAACTAAAATTATATCAAACTAGACTTGGTTGGCTAGTTTGTGGCCTAGTTAACGGCGCCTATAATATGTTGTCAATTTATTCCATTGAGGAGAAAATGTGTAAATAACACTTTTTTAAAAATACAACACGTTTGCCAGATGGCCGCTTTAATGTCAAAACCCCGCTCAAGGAATCTTTAGGCTGTCTTGTTGATTCATTCCATCGTGCAAAACGATGCTTAATTTCTTAAGAACGGAGAAATTTAAAACAACCGACACTCGACAAAATGTATAAAGATTTTATATCTGAGTATATTTTTTTAGGTCACAAGTCAGTGTCATATTAATCCAAATCATGTTTCATATTTTATCCCTCACCATGGAGTTTTGCGTGAAAGTAGTACTACGACAAAGTTACGAGATGTTTTTAATGCCAGTGCTCCAACCACTTCAGATATTTGTTTAAATAAGATCCAAATGGTAAGACCTATTGTTTAAGACGATTTAACGTCAATCTTACTCAGATGTAGAATGCACAAGTATGTCCTTTCTGCAGACGTGGAAAAAATGTATCGACAAGTGTCTGTACATCCGTCTGAGCGGCATTTGCAATAAATTATATAGCATGACGTCGTTTCCAATCCATTTAAGACTTATCAATTCCACCAAGAAGGCAATGCCGTTACTAAAACTTTGGGATTAAGTTGGCAGACATCTTCTGACGATTTGTGTATTCCTCTCAGTGTGCCTGAAAATTTAAAACCTACCAAGCGTGGTATGTTAGGTGTGATATAATAAACGCCTCTTATAAAAAAACATTGATCGCGTATTTTTGATCTTCTCTCGTATTTTTGTTCTTGGGTTACTAGTAACCCAAGAACAAAAACCCCATGCGTTGTACGAATGAAAATTCTGCTTCAGAAACTTTGGCTTAAGGGCTTAAAGTGGGATGATCAATTACCCATTGAAATTAAAATAGCATGGTTTGATATTATTAAATCATTGCCTGTTCTCAAGGATTTACGCATTCCTCGACGTGTAGTTTGTGAATCTTACAAGCAATTCGAATTGCATATCTTTTCCGAGACATCAGAGCAAGCTTACGGTGCTTGCGTCTATGTGCGTTTATTAATATCGTAAATTAAATAATTTTGTACGGAATCGTATCCCTGAAATATTAGATGAATCAAGTTCTGCCAATTGGAGGCAGGCATATCCTACATCTGTTATCTCGAGGAATAGAACCCTCTGCAATAGAATCATGCGATCCATGGTGGTATGGTCCATCCTTTTTACGTCAAGATACCATTGACTTACCTCACACTACCTCGCCTACTGATGTAGTTAACTTACCGGAAATTAACTCAAATATTTGCCTTGTGGCGAATAACGCTCATCATAATAAAAATTTTAATATATTAAATTTTGAACGGTTTTTAAGTTTTATACGCTTACAACGTAGTGTTTGTTATGGTTTACGTTTTATTAAATTGTGCAAAACACGTACTCCATTTACGTCTTATTTTACCACTGAAGAATTACAATAATCCTTAATCATTATTATTATTATACAGTCACAAAAAGAGTCGTTTCCTAAATACAATTTATTATTAAATAAACAAAAACTACCTTAGAAAAATAAATTATTAAAATATAATGTATTTCTTGATAATAACAAAATAATTCGTGAAGTAGGAAGGATTACATAATTCTGAATATTCATTTGAGAAAAAACACCCTATTTTATTACAATCCACTAATGATATCAGTAAACTTTTATTTAGAACATTGACCTTTGCCTCAGATTTTATTAAGTACCATTAGACAGACCTATTGGCCACTAGGCGGTCGTATTTGGCCTGGGCTTGCTATCGTCAGTGCGTTCGTTGTCAATGTTTAAAAGGCCAAGTGATAGCTTCTCAATTGGGTATATTGCCAATGAGCAGACTGTCACCAGCTGATTTTCCTTTCCAAAACGTGGGGGTCGATTACGCGGGACCTATTTTTGGACCAGATGGAACAAAGAATATGTTTCTGTGTTTATGTGTCCAAAGAGTCATTAAAGAGCAATTCGCTGGTCGTTGTGAAAGACGATAATCTTCCACCGTAAAAGTGGAGACTAGGTCGCGTTGTTGCACTTCATCCTGGGGCCGATAATATCTGTAGAGTTGTGGATATTAGGACTGCCAATAGAGTCACACTAAGAGCTTGCTGAAAAATTTGATGCCTATTGGAAGATTCTTGTTGACAGGCAAGCTTTCAACGGCATTTTTAGTATAATATTAAGTACGCAAGCACTTTTAGTATAATATTAAGTTACATAAGTTAGTTAAGAAAGAGCTTAATGTATAACTATTTTTTTAAAACAGGCGTTTATTATAATACGAGTATGTGTCATATGTGACAGTCTTTTTTAATAAAATTAAAAATATATATATATATCGTTAGACTGCAAGCTGAACAGTCACTAAGTTTGCATTTTATTTAATTTCTAATTCAAAATCCTCCTACGCGCCCACAGAAATATTTATTATGTCTCCATTATTCCCGAGTGGGAATCGAACACACGACTGTCGAATAATAATTATTGTCTTATTAATTACTCTCGTAGATATTTGTCATAGAGACTTACTATATTCCTACATCTTCAGACAAAGTGCTTGGGTTAGAAACGGAAATTTTAACTTTAATATAATAGTTTCTATAATATAAATATTTAATTTATATTTATCCATTTCTGTCCAGTAGTTTTTTTCGTGATTCACGAACAAACGGAAAGACAGACAAAAATTCTGCTGAGTGGTTTTTTTAGTTTCCATAAGCACTATTCTATAACCAATCTACTTTTTATTTCTCTTTCATAACTTTTAGTGGCTCTTACAAAACTGAAATGTTATAAAAGAGCCAAATTACACTTTTTCGTTTGAAATATCTACATTATTAAATAATTCAGCGGCAGTGAAGTGAGAAACGAAAGTGTCTTAATGGAGCATGGTGTGTCTTTACAGTAGGTTTCTCCGGTTCCCTTTGGCTATCCTGCTATGTAGCAGATGCGGCGTGAAATTAAGAAATAAATAAATTATAGATATATTATACGTAAATGTAGGTAAATATTAGGGTAAAAAATAAATAACAGCTCTAGTTATCATTTATTTTTCATGGATCTCCAAAATTCACCTAGATATTTGTTTGTGTGTTGACTGATATAGAGTACGAGGAGGCACTGGCATGGATCCCTATGGTATAAAAAATCAAACGCAATTACAGTTCTAAGCTAAATACATTTCTAAACTAAATACATTTTAATTTCATTTTGCATATAGACTACGCGTCCTCTATCCGGTCGAGAAGTGTTCTGGGTAACTGTTTAACCTGGTACCTACCGCCAATTTTTTTAACCGCACAGTACGTCACAAGCTCAGATATCACAAAATCCCTATCTGGATATCAGTCCAGTCGCGACGCAACAGAGGAATGATCTACCTGCGCCAGTGTTTCCAGATCGATACGACGTAGATACTTTCAAAAAGTGAGTCTATCTCCTTAAAAGCTTTCAGTTCCGCTGGTATTACACGGCATCACGGGCGACTGTTACCAAGTGATCACGTTTAAACAATGTCGCTAGTACTGGTTGTCTATCTGTCGATGATGAGAATGTTCAAGCTGAAATTAACTATATGATACTAGATGTATAACATATGGATTTAAAATATTAATAAAATAAGGGAATATGTTCAATTTTCATATAATTTCATTTATGTTTTTATTTAAACTTATATAAATAAATAAATAAATATTATCAAATATATGTAGCTCCATAAACGCAATAGCTCTGAGTTCTTTCTCCACTTGGACGAAATAGTATAATGTATAATAATTAAAATAAGTTGTGCCGTGTGATCCCGGCCTAGAATAGGATCATCCTGGTACTGGTGGTGTCGTAAGAGGCGACTAAAGTACGTGTGGTAGAGTCACGTCGCCAGCAATGGCAACACGCATGGGCAGACTGGACCGGATCATTACCACCCCCGGTATTTAAAACCGGCGTTAAGTAGTGGCTTTATGCCACTGCGTTTCGCATCAGGTAATGCCGGGCTCCGGCGCCCAACACAACTTAAAGGCCGGCAACGCACCTCTAGCTCCTCTGGTGTTGCACGGGGTCGTGGGCGGCGGTGATCACTTACCATCAGGTGACCCCGCACGCTCGTTTGCCTTGCCTTATCCATAAAAAACAAAAATTAAATAAGTATAATGTAATTAAAATATTGTCATTTACCCGTTTATCACATTAAGCCTACTCTAGCCGTCTGCCTATTCTGCTAAATGAAGTAAACTAGATTTTTCGGAGGTATTCTGTATTATACATTTTTAGCATAAAATGCCCAAGGTTATCTAAACATTATCAACAAATGTTTTACGCTTCAATTTTATTGCAATCAAAATTAATAAATATAATATTTACACAATTGTAAATTTGTAAGACGACAATTCACCTATTAGAATGGTTTATTCAAGTGTTATTAAATTAGTTACTTACATATTATTTACCGATGTATCTTTGAAGGTCACGCACACACACGCAGTGTGTTCTTATGTATACGTTTGATTTCACAATTTTCGAAAGCGTATATCTTTTTGATTTCACAATTATCTAGAAAAAATCATACAAACCAGAAAACTTCTACGTAGCATTGACTTATTGATATGCGCTTTTAGCTGGTCAAGTGAGTGATATAATTTTTCATATATAAATGGAGAATGTTACTTTATGGTTGTTAAAAATGATTTTTTTAATGAACTTCATAATTTTTATAGTACAGTAATATTCAACTACATCTTCTGGATAACCGATATAAGCTGTTAGAATATGTATGTTGTTCTCTTAAAATATGCTATTAAATGAACTATGTAGTAGGTATTACTCATAGGTAAACAATATTTTCAAATGATTTATATTATAAGTAAACGGCAGAAGTATACTTTTTTCTACTTATTATATAGTCATATTAACCGCGATCATTTTAATTACTTAATATTTTTTACTTTTCTTTTTGTAGTGAACTAATAATCAAAAAGTCACCACATAAATTATAGCTACGGCATAACTAACAATTTCTTTCTGCTTTTCTGTTAATCAAAGTCAAAGTCAAATAATTTTATTCAAAATAAGTTAAATTTTTTGTACATCAAATAATTTATTTGACGTATTTTTTTAAATCAATTATACAGAAACACATTTAAATAGTTGTCATAATGATACTTTGAAACAGACTGAAGCGAGCATTTTATTCCTAAGGCGTGTTATCATTTATATAATCATTAATTTGGTTTCACAACTCTTTTCAATTGTAATATAGAACACTCTCGGACATTTCTAGGATCCTATTGTAAAATCGTACACAATGTCCCATAAAAGAATTACGTATTCGAGGTAACGTCTTTCCAATTAAAAATGGTAAATCATTTATATATGTATATTTAAGAGAGAAAAGGCCCCGAACAGAACCTTGTGGGACCCCCATACTAATTAATGGCTCAGGAGATTTCTTACCATTTACATCAACCCTTTGAATCCTGTTAGCTAAATAAGATTATTAAGTCAGGAAATACACCATACAATTATTAAATATAGTTGTGACGTGAAGAGGAACAGCGTCTATTATATGACTAATCAATTTGACAGAAAATTGTAACTGATGTCCCAAACACTTTTAATAATATTATTTATTAAATAATGCCTTGGCTCGTGATGTATCTTGTGGTTAGAACCGTTTATAGTTGTGATCGTGAAGAACCCAAACTTTTTTAGAGATTCAGAGGTAACAGTGTAAAGAATTTTATATTATGCCATTAGAAGGTATCGCTTTAATAAGATATTTGCCATCAGAAGGTTATTTAGATAACTGGAAACTCGACAATATGACATTATTATAACTCCAAACTTGTCCGAAGAAAAGCCAAGAGCGCGTCCTATCTTCCTCTCCACCATTACTGCGAACTAGTAATAATAAAAAGAAGAAAGAGTAAGGGCACCGCCCCGGCCCTACACCGTGAATTCTTACCAGACTGCGGCTGCAACAGTCTTATTGAACTCTCCGGGACGTTTGTGTGTGAACAGTCTGAAGGTACTTGTTACGCTTGTTTATATTAAGATTGTATTAAAATGGTTATTCGGGATGTTGATTGATTTGTGAGATCAATACAAGTCGTTGGAACGAACGCACTACCGAAAAGCGGCCGATATGTTAAGTAAACGCACGGCATACACCCCACAGTCGTGTCTCGAACCGTAGGTGGACACTACTACATACACCAGAGTTCCAGGACATAAAATAGCACCACACACCCGTATGAGACGGCGGACACTACTATATACACTGGAGCTGGGACATAAAATAGCATCACACACCTACTAGTCGTATACCAAGTCGTAGAAATGGTATACAATACGTCAATGACCAACGCCATACAGGCATAGCTTACGTACCGCGAGCGTACTGCGAGACGGCATCAGCCACGACATAGTTAATGTCGCTATAACAGTTCGCATAAGCCCATCACGCCAGCCTTCGCAACGTCAAGCAATCATTCAATATCATAATATTGGTCAAAGATAACTTTGATCCTCAATATGTGTCGCCCCTATACATAATATATTGCCTTCATAAGAAATTCGATCCTAAAATTCATGCTATCATAGACTTCGAATTATTATATTATATTTATTATACATTTGGTACGAGTCTTTATGTGCATCATATTTATTAGTACCGTAGTACTTATGAGTTCGACTCGACCGCTGCCTTCCAATCATCACTACCCACTATATATACAGAACGACGATGAACTTGTCTCGATTAATATGGTATTAAAAATATATAGATTGTATTATTCGTAATTAACTTAGTTATTTGTGTGTATTGCCATGCATATTTTATTTTATTTATTTATTTACTTTTAACCTATATCCAAGGTACATACTGTTACAAACGCTTCAAAGCTTTCTTAATATTTAGGGACTTGAATGCTTGTCTCATCAATGTATCTTGAGTTGACCACTTTAATTTTAAAATTTATATTACATTTGTTTACGGTCTCCTTAAGTAATAATTGTGACTGTTGTGGAAGATATAAATGTTATGGTTGTAGAAACTGGAATATCAGCAAAGAAATTTTCAAAATCACTGGCAATTTCTTGGCTTCTTCTATGCTAGAGCTGGTTAGACCATTGTCAATTCTTAATTTTTTTATATTCATAATTGCAATTCATGGCTTTTCCAGTTTCACAATTTATTATGTTCCATGTCATTTAATGTTTAACAAAAGATTTTTTAAATTGCTTATAATATGTAACGATTTTGCCATGGAACACACTTTTTAAACAATTTAGAATAGGTTATAACATAATTAATAAATGGATCACTATAGTTATATGTTTTCTCACTATAAAGTTTATACTCGTATAATCTTTGTCTACTTTTATGGATTCCCACAGTCGCACAATCATTAAATGACTAAAAACTTATGGAATTGACTGTTCTAGAAGCAAATATAGCTTTAAACTCAGTTTGAATAACATTGAAAAAATTCTCATTGTGAAATTTAACAATTCATGTGTTTTAAGTATATTATGAAGAAGAAAATTTTGATAAAACTACCACGTTAATTTATACTTGGGAAGTATGTTCAGTAGAGATGGAAGATACGAGATGGATGTAGAAAGGCGTATTGCTGCCGGTAACAAGGTTAACGGAGCCTTAGCTACATTGATGAGACAGCAGATGACGTCAGCACAGCTGCGCATTTGGCCGTACACAATGCAGTTTTGGTACCGACTCTGTTATACGGTAGCGAAACGTGGGTATTACAGAAGAAGAATGAAAGAAAGATGAATGTCGTGGAGATGCCATCTCTTTGTAGGATATGCAGAGTCAGCTTAGCTGATCGAATCCGCAATGAAGAGGTACACAGAATGGCAGGTACTAGCGAGGACGTAACGGTGAGAATAAAGAAGAACGTGCTCAGCTGGTTTGGGCGCGTCGAACTATAAGTGATGAAAGAGTGGCGCCTATTGCCCGCCCGTGTGGGCGCCCTGGATCGGCACAACGTCACTCTGCTGCGACATGCGCAGAGGGTGATGGCCATCCGGGTGATACGAGGGTATCGAACTATCTCCGGTGAGGCAGCGTGCGTGCTGGCTGGAGTCATGCCGTGGGACCTGGATGTGCTTTCTCTGGCGTCGGTCTATTGCCGGCGTCGGGGCCCTGCATCTGGGGAACCGGTAAGCCAAGCACGCGCCGAGGAAGGGCGGGTAGCATTAGAAATGTGGGAATCTCGGCTGGTATCACCATCTACCGGCCTGAGGACGATCGGGGCTGTTCGTCCAATCTTCCGCCAGTGGTTAGCACGGCGTCGCGGCGTCCTAAACTTTCGCACCACATAGGTGCTCACGGGTCATGGCTGCTTCGGGGGGTTACCTGTGTCGGATCGCTGGGAGGGAGCCCAACGCCCGCTGCCACCACTGCGACGACTGCCTCGATGAGACGGCTCAGCACACGTTGGAGGTGTGCACAGCCTGGGCGTCTCAACGTCCCGCTCTGCGCGACGTCATAGGGCACGACCTCTCCCTGCCGGCCGTGGTAAAGGTCATGGCCGCTAGCGAGACGTCGTGGGATGCGGTCTCCTCCTTCTGCGAGGCAGTGGTGCTCGAGAAGGAGTCGGCGGAACGGGTGAGGGAGGCTTCTGCCGAACTCGCCATCCGCCGTAAAAGACCGGGTCGCCGGAGGGCGGCACACGATCGCCGCCTTCCGCCCTAATGAGCCAGAGGGCGGTCAGCTTGGGGAAGTTGGCCGCCTACTAACCTGGCCCGAGTAGTCGCGCGCAGGTTGCTCCCGCGCGCTACTCTGAGCAGGCCGTCGAGGGTGCGCACACACCCTTGACTCGGCGACATGCGTAGTAGGCTCTCGCCGCCGCGTTTCTCGGAAGACTGTTGTCCCCGTGTCTCGCGGCCATTGGCGGTCGAGGAGGAGCACCGTAAGGTTTTAGTGGGTATCCGCAACAGGATTTCCTCACGATGCGACGTGCCTTTGCAGGCTCCCGCCGCCGCGTTACGCGGAAGACTGTTGTCTTTAATAGATTCCTTATATTTATTCATATATTTGCTTAAGGTAATATATATACATTTTCTTTTCAGGAAACCAATATTAGATAGTTCTCCATATCCTCAGTGGCCAACAGCGAACCTAGAGAGTTTTGATTATATGTCATTAAATAGTTGTTATCTATAAAATCATTTTTCTTTAAGCGTTCATTAAAATTTTGGTCTTACCTTTACAAGACATTACACAAACCTCCATATCCTCCTCATTGCTCTAATTTCCGATTTTAAATAAATTATTTTTCGCCAAGTGTTCACCATGTTTTTATTTTAGTTTCTTCACTCTCCGTATCA
>DWLH01002066.1:0-11428 GCA_018249795.1 Heliconius telesiphe telesiphe | reverse complement strand
AGTAGACTCTATTTCCGTGCCAAATTCATTTTCATCGTTTTTATTAGTTTCAGTAATAGATTCACTTGCTAATTTCGCAGTACATCCATTGTCAGATATGGGTGCACATTGCTAAAAACGGACATAAAATATAATTTTTATATAACTAGCTCAACTGCAACTTCAACCTGTGATTAAATGGAAAAAAGTAAAAGTATGACTCATTATATGAGCTTAAGGTAGTTCTCATTGTATCTGATGACATACACTGCTGAAACGTAGCCTATAAGTGTAACGTTATGCGATAAATAGAGTATCTAAAAAAATAAATTCTTTTTCCAATTCGACCCATAATTGCTAAGATCAACGCGTTTAACCTAACAACCATATAAGCTTTAAAATCTTAATATAAATGATAAATCTGTAGCCAAATAAATACTTACTCGAATTATTGGATCAAATTCGTGCCCAAGATTACATGACAGAGATATGGCAACACCAGCAGAACACAGGTAAAATTTACTACAATTCTCGGGATCTGGGACATTTCCGACATCGCTAGATGAACATATTGTAGGTGTCGTGTTTTCAATTTTTGCTGAAGTAGACTCTGTTTTTAGATCGCTATTATCAGATTTGTTGTTTTCTGTTGTTATTTGATCTATATTAGTTGAATTTTCTTCACTTTTTGATGCATAACAACCATTTTCCGATATTGGTCGACATGCCTGTAAAATATATTTAGAAACTTTGATAATATATACAAACTTATTATACGCTTTATTGGCGAACATAACTAATACATAAATCTTTAAATATTTTAAAATATTATTACAGTCCCAAAGGATAAACATTGTGTTTTGGGACCATACTCGCATATTATAATATAATATATAAAAGGTAAAAATATCTTTATCGAAAAGATTTGCTTAAAAACTATTATTATGAATGGAGTCCCAGGAACTTCATAACGGTCAGTCTTGCGCTAACGCATACGGCGGCTTTTATATACCTTAACTAGATTATCATAAGCATATATTATAAGCTTCTTGCCGGCTCTTCCCAGCAGAATGGCCTTCCGAACCGGTGGTATCTCTTTTGTTTATAAGTCTATTTGAATAAAGAATATTTTGAATTTTAATTTTTATTTAAGCCTAGTTAAGGAAATGGAAATAAAAATGTGCCTGTAATGATCAGAAAATCGTAACAGAGAACTTAATAATACTTTATATTTTCTAAAAAATATTGTTGATACCACATCGTCAATTGAGATCTTACCCTAGTATCTGGATCGAATTCATCACCTGGTGTGCATCTTAGTATAGTCTCAAACCCTGCGATGCAATGATAATATTCTTGGCAGTTTTCTGGATGTGGGAAATTTCCAGACACACCAGGAGGGCAAATACTTGGTGGTGTCATTTTAGATTCTGTTGTCGTTTCTTCTACTTTCGTAGATACCTCATGGAGATCGGTTGAAATTGATTCTTTCGTCGAATTGTTAGAGTCAAGAGTTGTTTCTTTCTCCATACTATTTTCAGTTGTTACAATAGATATGATTTGCTCTGATTTAGTAGAAGTCAATAAACCTTTCGACGCATAGCATCCGTCTTCAGAGATGGCAACGCAATTCTGTAAAGTTTAAGATATTATTATTTAGAAATTTCGAACATATATTATGTGTGTATATATTACGTTATATTGAATTAATATTGTAGTATTGCTTGAAGTACTTAACTTTAAGGAGTATTTCAATGTGATAAAAAATATTCATAATATTTTGAAAAATATATATTTTTATTAATATATAATAGCAGGACTTGAACCTGCGTTTTATTTATTTTCTCTAGCCAAATTATAATAATTCTCAAAAATAATATAACAATTTTTTTTTAATTATGCCATAGTTCGATGAGAACATGTGGCTTAATTTGTGACGAGCCCCTAGAATGGCTTCCACGAGATGCCGGTATAATTAACCCTATGCACTCCGTTGTCGCCGTATTAGCGACATTAAAAACGTAAAAGTAAATCCGCTGGAGTGCAAAGGGTAAATAAATATTTAAAAACAATGTATCTCGTACACGCACACAAAAAGTACTTACTGCAATTTTACTGTCAAATTCATGCCCAGCTAAACAATATAGTGTCGTCACTCGACCAAGTGAGCAATGGTAAAACTTATCACATCTTTCATTGTCTCCAATGATGCCAACAAAGTTGGGTGGGCATATAACGTTACCACCATCTATGTCAACCATGTTTGTTGTTGGCAAAGTTATTTCAACAGGACCTTGGGAAGTGGATATTGGTAACTCGAAATGATCAGTTGAAGAATTCTGTTTGTTTTCAGAAGAATCTGTTGTTGTTTCATCATTGTTAGAATCGACTGTTGTTTTATTACCGTTAGAATCTTTAGTCGTTAAATCTCTTTCTGTTACATAGACATTTTCAGTTTCTTCGAATTCAGATGTTGCTATGTGTGTTGTCGAGCCATGGATAGGGTTTTGAGATGAAGATAGCGGTAAGTCTGAATCGTTAGTTGTAGAACTGTCTGTTATTTTATCAAAATCTGTTGTTTTATCTGAACTGTAAGTGGTAGGGTTTTTGTCATTACCAGAATGGTCTGTTGTTACTTTGCTTATATCAATTGTAGTGTAATCGTTACTGGATTCGTTATTAGCAGCAGCGGTCGATCCTGTTTCAGTATAGATGTCATTAATATCAGACGTTTTTTCGCCTGAATTTATAGTTGTAATCTCCTTCCCTGTTGT
The DNA here is from genome assembly GCA_018249795.1 of Heliconius telesiphe telesiphe. Taxonomy (NCBI): domain Eukaryota; kingdom Metazoa; phylum Arthropoda; class Insecta; order Lepidoptera; family Nymphalidae; genus Heliconius; species Heliconius telesiphe. Next base: position 8,675 of record DWLH01002066.1, on the reverse strand, counting down.
TATTTCAGACTTACTCGTCGAACTATCTTGATTTTTGGATGCAAAACAACCATTTTCCGATATCGGCTGGCAACTCTACAAAGAATGTTTATTTAAAACATATATAGGCATTGCAGTACTTAATCCTATATAATGAATAAATGTAGTATGTAATTAATATATAACAGAGCCAGTCGTGGCACAAGGGAATAAAATGTGACTGTAAGCGCGATAGGTTGTAGGTTCGATTCCCTTTTGAGGTAATTAAATATTTAATACTATAATTTCTTCATTGTGTACATTTCCTGCCAAATTCGGCCTTAATTTGTCGGCTGACATTTTCTTATAAATAACAATTAAAATTGTCCATTTTACAATTAACACTCATATGTTTAATAGTAACTCCAAACGAATAATAAACTCATATGGTGCTTGTAGCTGTAAATTATGAAAGGACATATTATATGTATAAATTTACTGCATTTAAAATTATACAATCGTAAAATAGTTCATAGTTTCAATGAAAACTAAATAATGTTCATACCCTAGTTTTCGTATCGAATTCATCTCCTGGTGTACATCTGAGTATAGTTACAAATCCTGCGATGCAATGATAGTATTCCTGGCAATTTTCTGGATGTGGGAAATTTCCAGACACCCCAGGAGGACAAATACTTGGTGTTGTAGTTTTAGACTCTGTTGTCGTTTCTTCTACTTTCTTAGATATATCATCAATACGAGCAGAAGTAGATTCTTGCGTTGTGCCACTAAAGTTATTTGTAGTTTCTGTATTGTCATTACTATTTTCTATTGTTTCAGCAGTACTTTGTGCTGATTTGGTCGAAGTAAATAATTCTTTTAATGCATAGCATCCATTATCAGAAATTGCAACACAATCCTGTAAAGTGAACGAAAGTGATGATGATAATAAAAGACACCCATCCAATAATAAAATAAAATTAATAACGTTAGTTTTTTTAGTTACTTACGGAATGTGTGATATCAAATTCGTATCCAGGTGGACAATGTAATGTTATAACTTGACCTATAATACAATGGAAAAATCTGTCACATCTCTCTGGATCGGGAATGACGCCAATAAAATTAGGTGGACATATTGTACTTGGATTTAAGGGATCATCGACATTTGTTGAAGGGCTAGTAATTTTATTAGGATTTTCAGTAGATATTGGTACATCTGAAGTGTAATTTGAAAAATTATTATCGTTTTCAGATGAATCTGTTGATACATTGTTTATATCAGTACTACTGTAAGTGTCTGACTCATTATTTCTTTTTGTTGTTGTTGCTACTATGTCTGATGTTAAAACACTATTATCTGTTGTTATTTTGTTCTTACTCGTTGAACTTCCTTCATCTTTGGACGCATAACAACCATTTTCCGATATAGGTTTGCATTTCTACAAAAGAGAAATAATAATTTATTGAAAGTTAAAATCTATAAATATATAATGATAGATTGAATAATGGGCCTTTTTTAAATCACATTATACATTAAGCTTAAGAGCCCCAAAGTTACTAATTTTACAAATATTAGTTATTATATTTTTTTTAGTTTTTATTATAGTAATAACAATATATAAGAAAATAATTATTAGTGATTGTTAATGTATGTTTACAATTTATAAATATAATACTTTTTTGAGACCAGTCGTGGCGCAGTGGCACGAAGTGTGACTGTAAAACCGACTGGTTGTGGGTTCGATCCCCACTCGAGGAGATGAAATATTTACTTAAATTTATATTTCCATTTCTTCGCTCTGGTGTTGAGGCAAAGCGCGGCGTTGAGTTCTGCCACTCAACACGCAATGCCTCCAGAATTCGGCAGAAAACGGGAACGGAGTGTCTTAACACTAGGTTCCCTCTGCCTACCCTGCTATGTGCGGGATACAGCTTGAAGCTGATTCATTTTTATTTTTTATTTATATTATTTATAAATTTATCTAACAATTATAATACTTTTAGGCAGTAAGTATTATAATTATTGTATATAGTACTCAAGTAGACCGATAAAAAAGTTATAACTAAACTTTTGTATAGATTTATGCACTAGGTTTTCGATTATGTATATTTTTCTTTAGTTTCAATTTACGCTCTCACATACAACAGAGACATGACCTAGTGCTAAAACACCGTTCAATTTCCGGCTACATTCGAAACATTTATCCTTGAGTGGCATAAATAAAAGCCGTATTATATCCTACGGGAACAGGGAAATGGCGATAGCGCATTCCCTCAAGCGGTGATCGAACTTACAATTATCGGGTTTATAATCAGATGCTATCCAACTGCGCTACGATATTCTAGTATATGTATATTTTTTTAGCTTCACATTGTACCCCCATAGCAGATAGGAAGATGGAACGTGGGCACCTAGTTAAGATACTCCATTCCTCAATAAAAATTCTCTGTTTCACTTATCCCCGAAATTCTAAAACATTTGCCTCATTACCAGAATTATAAAATAAATGTATTGCCCCGAATACGAATCGCACCCACAACTGCTACGTTTACGGTCGCACGCTTGTACTATTCCCCGCAATAGCCTCATGTTTCTAAATATATATTTATTTACATCATACCTTGCTCTCTGGATCAAATTCATATCCAGGTGTACATGTTAGTACCGTTTCAAATCCTGCGATGCAATAATAGTATTGATTACAATTTTCAGGATGTGGGAAACTTCCGGTTACGCCAGGGTAACAAATGCTTGGTATTGTTGTTTTAAAATCGGTTGTTGTTTCCGAAAATTCTGTAGGTATTCCGTCGGTGTTACTATGTGTAGAACTTAATTCTTGTGTTGAAATGTTAGCGTCTAAAGTTGTTTTTGTATTTTCTTTATTAGTTTCAGTTGTTTCAACAGATTTAGTTGAAGTTAGTAAGCCTCTTGATGCAAAGCATCCATCTTCCGATATGGGAACACATCGCTGAAAAATTGAGTATATATTATTTAATAATAACTAAACAAGTAAGTTATAAGAAGACTTCTTCCTCCTCCTGGCATTATCTCAGCTTTTGCCAGGGTCTGCCTTCCTATTCAACCTACTCTACTTTGCACGGTCTTTAACGTCCTCGATGGTTAGATTACTGGCTCCCATGTCCTAGAACCAGCTCTTTCTTGGGCGTCCTATATATTTAATTTATTCTGATTTTTGAACGAGAATGACGGAATGCAAGATCAGTGTAAATGGTAAGATATTAGAACAAGTGAATGAAGTGGTATACTTGGGAAATATGTTCAGTAGAGATGGAAGATACGAGATGAATGTGGAAAAGCGTATTGCTGCCGGTAACAGGGTTAACGGAGCCTTAGCTGCATTGAAACGTCAGCACAGCTGCGCGTTTGGCCGTACACAATGCAGTTTTGGTACCGACACTGTTATACGGTAGGGAAACGTGGGTATTACAGAAGAAAAATGAAAGAAAGACGAATGCTGTGGAGATGCGATCTCTTCGTAAGATATGCGGAGTCAGCTTTGCTGATCGAATCCGCAATAAAGAGGTACACAGAGTGGCAGGTACTAGCGAGGATGTCACGGTGAGAATAAAGAAGAACGTGCCCAGCTGGTTTGGGCAGGTCGAACGAATGAGTGAATGGTAAAAAAGATTTATGATGGAAAAGTGAGTGGTAAGAGAGGTAGGGGTCTCCCCCTACCTCTCTTACCTCGGTTGACCTTCGAAAACACAGTATCAAAGATATAGGAAGAAGGTCTCGTAAAAAGCATGAGAACCCCCCGTAGGGCATGTATGAAAAGGTTGATGACAGTGGACGAGGCGAAAGAGGTATGTAGAGACCGTAGCGTTTGGCGCTCCGTTCTCTCTGACTACCCCGCTAGGGATAAAGCGTGAAGCTAGTTTAGTTTAGTTTAGTTTTATCATGTCCTCTAATAGACATATAGTTTAGTTCCACCATCCAACACACAATGTCTCGATATTTCGGCAAAATGAGGAACGAATCGTTTTAACACTTGATCAGTTTTGTGTCCCTGCCAAACCGGAAAAGCGTGAAGCTCCGTATTTTAAAATAAAATCAGCTGACTAGGCCGAATACTAAATATTAGCAATATTCATAACAAATCTAATATGTATTATACAACTTTTTTTGACATACCATGGTATGCAGAGGAAACATGTTGTGAACACAAACATGAAGTGTTTAGACATTCCGTTTCATCGAATCTTCCGTTATCCATTTGCTGCCGAATTTTGGGGGCAATACGAATTGAGTGGCGGAACTCTATGCTGTGCTTTGCCAGAGCGAGAAAATGAAAATATTAAATAATTCATTTCCTCGAGTAGTATTTTTTGAATTAAATGTTATATTCAATCCAATAATTGTATAATTGTATAAGTTTTCTAAATAGACTGCAAAATTGAGTAGATCAAGTCAGTACGCAGTCCCTGGCAAAAAAACCGCGACTTATGCCAGGAAGGGGGACATATTCACAAGCGACACGATACGTCTTATACAATCTTAAATATATAAAAGCAAATATTATGAAAGCTTATGACAAAATTTACCGAAAGGTCACTATCAAATTCATATCCAGGGGCACAGTACAATATAACTAGCCGACCAACTGTGCAATAAAAGAATCTATCACAAGCTTCAGGGTCCGGAATAACTCCGACAATATTAGGTGGGCATATATTATTATTATCTGTGTCATCCACGTTAGCTGTAGACGAAGTTATTTCCGTAGGATTTTGAGAAGTAGATATTGATATATCTAAATTATCAGTGACTGTTGTTGTTTCATTGCCATTAGAATTCTTTGTTGTCAATTCTGTTTTAGTTACTGACACACCTTCATTATTAGTGGTACTTTCGAAACTTGGCATCGTTACATCAGTACTTTCTTTACTTTCAGAAGTATCCGTTGTACTTTGATTTCTTATTGCAGAACAGCCGTTATCTGATATAGGCATGCAACCCTAGAATTTTTAAATTGTTTACATTATTTATTTCAACTATCTCACTGAACAAAGCAAATATAAGTAGAAAATGTAAAAAGAAATATAGAAATTACAAGTATAGAGGGCGTGGTAGAGACAGAGGACAGTGTCAGACTGTGGGTTCAACCTACTATACTATAGGAGTATAAGTTCAACTCATCATTATTATATTCATTGTTCATAGACGTTTAACCCCAACTTTAACTTTTTCTGGACTGCGCGACGTTAAGTTCCGCCACTAAAATACATTTTATATATATATATGTATATAGGTATGTATATATATATGTGTGTGTGTATTGAATATCCGCGACTTACCGAGCGTTCAACATCGAATTCGTATCCAGGTGCACAGTATAATGCTATAGCTTGACCAACAACACAGTGGAAAAATCTATCACATTTTTCAGGATCAGGAGCAAGACCGACAAAATCAGACGGACACACAGTACTTGGGTTTATCGTAGGATCCTCTACACTAATTGAAGGAGTAGTTACTTCAGAAGGTTCATTAGTCGCTGTATATGTCGGCGAGCTCTGTTCGGTTTCTAACGAGTGTGTTGATATATCATTCTCATCAGTTGTAGTATTGGAGGATATATTATCGTCATTATGTTTGGTTGTTAATTCTATTTCAGTAATTACGCTATGTGCAGAATCTGAGGTAATATCGTTTCCTGTTGTTATTTTTTCCTTATTGGTCGTTGTTTCTGTATTTTTGGAAGCGAAACACCCGTTTTCAGAAATTGGCTTACATTCCTAAAAAGAAAAAATATATTTTTACAGTCAAACAATACAAAATTAAATAAATAGCTTTATTGTTGTTAAATAAATAAATAAATTGTTAATATGGTTATGGGCACAAAAACACATTATATACTTTTATTTTAAGTAATTATATTTTGTTATAAGTAAAATTTCCGAAGTGAGCACAAAACTATTCTGAGGTGCTTACAGCCCATCCGGCTAACAATGCAACAAATATAATGGTAGCTAAACATGTGGGCTACTCCCACTAATTAATTTATTTAATAATTTAATAATTTATTTATACCAAATTTTTATGTCACATATTTATTTATTTATTCAAATTCAATTATAGTATATAAATATCAACAATTATTAATTAGAAAAATATTTATTTAATTATTTTATTTTAATATAAAACACACGACCCACTATTCACCGACGTCGGTTAAAATAATTTATTATCTGCACGGCAATTACTACCTGAGCCGTGTGACGTCATTTTGGGTCGTCCACAGCTGATCGCGCTATACATATCGCCAGCTAGTGAGTCGCAAAAACCCAACCGTCGCGGATTCCTTGCACTCGCTATATATCGGCCACTACTTACCGTACCTACTTTTTAGTGAACGTTCTTGTAGTTTTGTTTCCGATATATGTACACTCCTTCTGTATTATTTGTAAACTGTGTGTGGACTATCTTTCTTTGTGTTTCTTCGTATATGTGACTTTCGTTTTTATGTGTAATAAATAATTTGTGTTACAAAAGGCTATTGTTACTAATCGTCTACGAACATTAACTATCACCACACACGCTACCAAAAACATATTATCGTTTTTTTTTTAATTCCACACATTTTTATTATTGATATATTTTAGAAGATAACAAGGTAGTTTATAAATTAATAATTATTTTGAAATTAATGTAAAATCATGTAATAGCAAAATTTTAAACACATCCCTTTAACTTACCAATTCTACTTTATCAAATTCATATCCGGGTGCACAGTATAACTGTATAGGATGACCGACGGCACAGTGGATGAATCTGTCACACTTATCAGGATCAGGGATGACACCAATAAATTCTGGTGGACATACAATGACGGAAGATTCAGTATTCATTGTCGAAATAGTTGATTCACTAGAATTTTCCGATGTAGTCACTGGCAATCCTGTATTATCAATTATAGTGCTGTGTTCATTGCCGGATGAATCTGTTGTTACTTCGTTTACGCCAGTTCCTTTATTGTTAGTGCTAGATTCAATTTCGCTTGTCGTTTTCACTACTGCACCAGTAGTGTCCTCATCCACACTAGACGTGCGATCACTAAAATTTAATGTTGTTATTTCATCTTCTAATGTTGTTTCGTCTATATGTTTCGTAGTTTCTTGATTTTTAGATGCAAAACAACCATTTTCAGAAATTGGTTTGCATTCCTGCAAATTTTCAATTTATACAATTTTATAAAGAATAATACAATTTAATTTATTAAATTTGGTGTAGAATTACTTAATCTCAATACAATTAATAATTTAAAAATGTAGTTGTAATTTTACTAAATTTTTAAATTATTTAATGAATTACATCAGTCACTTATTTTTTATGCAAAAAAAAAACGAATGGTAGCCACACTCATATTGTTATAATTTTATTTAACTAAGAAAATAAAAATTTTTGTAAATTCCTACCAAATCTACGCTATCAAATTCGTATCCTGGGCCACAGTAAAGTGGCAGTGTCTGACCCATGATACAATGGTAGAATCTATCACACCGTTCAGGGTCCGGGATGATACCAACGAAATTAGGCGGACAAACGTGCATAGTTGTTGTTTCAATAGGTACTGTAGTAATTTGACCATCTGTTGTTTGTATTACAACTGATGTTACTTCAATGTCGTCCACAGATGTCGTTTTATGATGTGTAGTTTGTTCAATGTTTGTATTATTTTCTGTAGGCTCTGTTAATTCTGTTCTTGAAAATGTAGAGGTCTCTTGGTTACCATTTTCTTTAGAAGCTAAACAACCATCTTCAGATATTGGAACGCATTGCTGAAAACGTAATAATATGACGTTTATTATAAAAGCTTGCAATAAGAAATATAAATAAGAATAAATAAGAATAGTATAAATAATAAATAAGAATAGTACAAATAGTAAATATTAAGTACTTTATCCCACAAGAAAAAAAATACAATTATGATAGTTTATTTAATAAGCAATTATATTAAAATTATTTCCGTTCAATGTTTAGAATTTTTTTATCTGTGTATTTAAATACGCGTAACAACATCTGGTAGTATATGACGGCTTGTTTATAATACAAACAATTGACCGATCAATGCAACCTTCGTTCATAGGCTATAATCAATATCAGTGCATCAGTTTACGTGTCACAAGCACACGCATGCGATTGTAAACGCAACAGGCTATGCTATTCAACATGCAAACTCTCAAGAATTCGGCGGAAAGTATGGAAAGATAATATTTTCTCTACCTATTGTGCTATGTGTAAAAAACGGCAATAATAAAATTTGGAAATTTAAACACAAAACTAAATACCAACTAATATGCATGTATGTATACCTGACTGACAGGGTCGAACTCAGAAATTATTGTACATTCCAGAGATATTATAGATTCGAATCCACTCATGCACATGTAATATTTACGGCAATCTTCCGGATGTGGAACGTTTCCACTAAATCCTGGTGGACATATAGAAGCTGGTGTAGTTAAAACTGGTGATTCAGTAGTAATATGCCTAGTCGTATCGGTAGTTTCTTGTGAAACTGTCGATGATAATGATGAGTGAGTGGTGCTGTCATACTCTGGGCTCGTTGTGTCTCTTGCGGTCGATGATGTTTCAGGATAATCGGTAGATGCTTCAATTGTAGTAGTCTCTACGTCTGGTATGGACGTTTCTGACCAAGTTGTGGATGTCGCTGGAGAATCAGTTGTCACTT
>DWLH01002065.1:0-11429 GCA_018249795.1 Heliconius telesiphe telesiphe | reverse complement strand
GCTTTGGTGACTTAGAAACAGTTTCAGATTTTGTCAATGTTGAATTAAAAGAACGGGTTAAATTATAATTTTCATGAGTAATCGTGCTATTTACAATATCATCCTGGCTCAAAATTTTGTTTTCTTTAAAATTTGCTGTATAGCTTTTAGACATAGGCGATGACGCTGGAGTGATTGAGTACCTTAATTTCATATTAAGCTCGGATACGTCCAGCTCTTCATATCCTTTTTCTGTGCAAGGCGTTCTTGGCAACACATTGCTATTTTGTATAGAGTTCTCCTTGTCATCAAAATCACTTCCAATGTGGTCCACATCCATTGACTCCAAATAAGCCATTTTCAACGCACTTCAAGACACTACGCGGTCATAAAATATATTCTTCAAAACAAACTTTAATTATAACACTGTTCAAAGTTTATTTTTTTTATAGTTCCAAAACCGTAGCGTATCAACAAAAAATCAGTTCAATGTTTACAGTATCTGATTTTAGTTTCACTTCTTCACAATTTCTAAAGCAACTACAAAGCAAGGCGGAATGTATGTCATATGAATACAAAAATGTCTGAGCACGCAACTCACTCTGAAAATCTATTTTTAACCTTTTTGTACTGAAAGCGGTGCGACGTTCATTTTATGTAACGCGCGCTCGAGCCCGAGGGAACCTTGCCAAAAATCAGTTACGACTTACGCCAAGTTCGAACACACACCGGTCAACAATTTAAACCGTTTGAATTTACTTCAAAAGTCAACTGTCACTGTCAATGATAAAGTAGTCTACACACGAAGCGATTTCTGTTATTTATTATAATTATGTTTAAAAGATATATTTTTGCAGAATAAAATACAGGGTATATAGTTGTAGTACATACGTGTACTAATATATATCAATAAATAAGTAATATTAATTCCTAAGTGTGGAATATGTAACACTGTAATAATGATTAAAATATTGGCATTCTCTCTTGGCAAAGGATAATTTTAAGCGTTGGAGATTCTAAATCTTTGGAGATTCTAAATCTTTTGGCGAAAATTTGTAAAAATCTTCCTTTACATATGCTAATAACATAAATAAGTTGTTACAAACGTTAAAGAATTTCGACATAACTTAATGAGATGGTGCTTATGGGTTAGAGCGCTCGAACGATTTCCAAGAGATGCGAGTTACATTTATTTTTTTCTTTTTCTAAATAAATATTCTGAGTAATTATTTAATTTAATTTGAATTTTCTATTTGCTCTATAAATCGTTTGACTTCTATTTGGAGACTAAATAGAAATTACTGATATTTTTGTGTTTTATAACATATTATGAATATTTTTTACTCTTTAGTAAATGTTAAAACTAGAATCCAATATAGTCAAATATAAATTGTTTTGTATTTGTGTATTATTGTATTAGACTTACTAAAACATTGAAAAGATCCGACTTCAAATCTAAAAATGTTTTCTATTGACCCCATTTACGGTAATATTTTTGTAAAATGTTTTGACACACATATTTAGAGAGACTCACTTAGGAAATATAAATATTTTTTAGAAAACGTATAGAAATTTGAACGTAGCGAAATTTGAATCCACACCTGTTGCTTGCCGTCCAAGGGTCCTATTTTTAAAGAGCCATATTTTTCTGCTACGTTAACCAGAACTCGTAACGCTATATTCAATTTCTTATACATTTATAAAAAATATTACATATATTTTTTATAAATGTATCGAGGCCAGTCGTGGCGCAGGGGCACAGTGTGACTAATTGGCTATAAAACCGACTGGTTGTGGGTTCGATCCCCACTCGAGGAGATGGCATATGTACTGAATTTTATATTTCCATTTCTTCGCTCTGGTGTCGAGGACAAGCGCGGCGTTGAGTTCTGCCACTCAACACGCAATGCCTCCAGAATTTGGCAGAAAGTGGGGAACGGAGTGTCTTAACACTAGGTTCCCTCTGTCTACCCTGCTGTGTGCGGGATACAGCGTGAAGCTGATTTATTTATTTTATTTATTACATATATATTTTAAGTGATAGTAGCGAGGTACCATATATTTTTTTATAATAATATAAGTACTGTAATACAGTTACTGTATAATAATTTTCTACAGATTACAATTGTCATATAGGAAGCAATAAAATCCAGCCACTTTGTACGTCAAAATCACGTCAAAATCATTTCAAAATGAATAGTTCTTAATTATCCAAAGTTGTTTCTATATTATAAGAGAGGTTGTAATATTCACTTTTTTTTTATTTAGCAATAATCAAATTTATTCAATTTCACATAAGTTGCGTAAACACACTTAGTTCGTGCTTTTGGCAAAAGTTCACATTCAAAAGATATTTTTATTCATGTAAATACTCCGAAAATCAAGTCGAATAACTTTAAAAATATATCAAATAATTTAAAATTATCATGTAATGAGTAGAAAGTATTTTTGGAGTACCTTTATCATTTACTTAAACATTTTCGGTCAATATAACCAGTTTTTTATTTTTTGCGTATGTAGTAGTGTGATTAACTGACTAATTGACTATATTTGTAACAACACAACACACGTAGACTTTTAAAGTAAAGATGTTATCACATTGAAACGATTATAGTAAGCGATTACTTCACACAAGTTTAGTTTGCCTTTTACTGTTGTGAGAGTTTATTGTGTTTTTTGTATTAATTAAATTATAAACAGTTGTTAAGTAAAACCAGTTTTAACCTTGCATATTATTAAATTGAACAAACAAAGTGGTACTAAAAATATTTTTTACTTTCAGCATTGTAGAGATTAATATATATATTAATAATTTACAATTTTCAGGATGAAATATGGAAATTAAGCATGGTGTACCAATAAAATTATTATTTTTTGCTCAATCAAAAGAACTAGCTGGCACACGAGAAGCAATTCTACATTTACCTACTAAAATAAGTTATGAACAACTTTTAAATACAATCATCAAAAATTTTAATTTAGAAATTATAAAAAATAATATCTTGCTGGCGAAGAATGAAGAAGTTTGTTCTGATATAAAAGATATAGAATTAAGAGAAAGTGATCTTATTGCTGTGATCCCACCATTGAGTGGTGGATAATATTTTATTTATAAATATATAAATATTAAAACATGGATCATTTAAAGTTAACTGTAGATAAATTGTCTGTAGAGACTATTAGCGATTTGGTTGTGGATGATAGTTGTGGTGCAGTATCTGTTTTTATTGGAACTACTAGGGATAATTTTGAAGGAAAAAAGGTGATTATCCTTTTTTTTTGTTAAATTGTTGATTTTCTTAGATAATGTGGTATATTTTGTCACCAGTTCCATTTATTAACCAAATGGTTTTATTTTTCATATTCAAATATGGTAACATATTGCATCCACATCTATTAGAACTGAATATTTTGGGGCTGTTGTGGGTCAGTCGTACTGTGTCTGACTGTAAATGCAATAGTTGAAAGTTCTATTCCCACTTGGGGAATGAAATATTTTCATTTCCAGGATTTGGAAAAAAAGAAACTGTGGTGTTGAGTTTCTCCCCTCAACATGCAATGTCTTCATAATAGGATGGGTTTCTCTCTGCCTATCCTGCTATATAAGTGATCATGGGCATAGGAATGATACTTGTGCCCGCCCCAAAATTTATACCAACAAAAAATTAAAACTAAAAATAATTATCTTTACATTAGATCACTTCAAAAGTAAACTTAAGTCATAAAAATATGCCTACATGAGAGATACAGTATGAAGCTTAAAACAAAACTGAAAAAATATTTATATTAATTTATTTATTCAGGTGCTAAGACTGGAATATGAGGCTTATGAGTCAATGGCCTTGAAAGCCATGAAGGGTATTTGTAATGATGTCAGAGACAGGTGGCCCGCTGTTCACAGTATAGCAATTTATCATAGGTATGTATATTTCTTAGTAGACTAGTTATACATATATATAATTATTATAATAATTTAAGATGTGTTTTGATACAAATTTGGTAAAATTATATGATATGATGAATAATATGATACTTAATGAGGCCAGTTGTGGCATAAGCAACAGGGGCAGGGGCAGCGTGCAACTGAAATCACAAAAGATTGTGGGTTTGATTCCCCCTTTAAGGAAATTAAATTTGCAATATTTCTATTTCCTCGCTCTGGTAAAGAGTCAAACTCGACAAAAAGTGGAGAACTGAAGTGACTGAACTGAATGGGAGTGGAGAGTCTTAACACTAGGTTCCCATGCTTCCTCTGCCTTCCCTGCTACGTGCGAACAGCATGAACTTAAAAAAATATGTATGGCTTGGTTTTGTATGTTTCACTGATTAATAATTGTTGATTCAAATTCTATATTTTAATGTCAATGACTCTCATTATCAAATCATTTTTTGTTTATTCTTTAATTAAACTTAACTTAACGAACTTAGGTTTGATTCGCTTTCAAGTCAATGAATTATTTTCGTTTCTTGGCTTTGGTAAGATGACCAAGACCGGCGTTTAGTATTGGATATCAGGGTACTGAGTACCTGCCTAGCAGTAGAACTGACTGCTATGTATAGGATGCAGCATGAAGCAGAAAAAAAAAATTTGTGCAATGAAAGATTTATTGTTTATTAATTTTTCATTCCATCAATGTCAACACGGTACGATCGGCTTTTTACGCACCTGTGCAACTAATGTAGATCCCATATCATATTACATCCCTTAAGGAATGTGCTATGAAATAAATACTTAGGTACATAAAGTCAAATGTGGGTCAAAGGGATTTTTTGGTGGTTTTGAGCAATAAAAAACTACCAAGGCACGGCGTGCGTTGAGTTTCAACACTCCAACACTCAATGCCGCAAAATTTGGCGAAATGTGAGGAACGGAGTGTCTGTCTGACATAAGGTTTCCTCTGCTTACCCTGCTATATGCGGGATACAGCGTGAAGATAAAGCATACACAGCCTAATTAATGTAAATAAACTATTATTTAATTTACCATTTATTTAAAAATAAAATAAAAATAAATCAGCTTCACGCTGTATCTTGCACAAAGCAGGGTATGCAGAGGGAACCTAGTGTTTAGACACTCCCTTCCCCACTTTCTGCCAAATTCTGGAGGCATTGCGTGTTGAGTGGCAGAACTCAACGCCGCGACTCAACGCGCGCCGTGCCATGGATGTTATTTACAGTATGCATTACAAGTTATTTGGCAAGAGTTCACCAAACCGTGCCATGTGATCGATCAAAATGTCATCTAAATTATCTTTATATAAGTACTTTGTCGCATATCTTGTTGCATCATCATGTTTTTATCACTACACATGTAGGTACTTTAGACTACGCACAAGGTCACTTACGTATTTACTCTAGATAATTAGATATTATGCATTCAAAAAATATATATTAAAATATGCTTGTCGCTTAAGAAGGTTATAGAAAAATATTTTTATTAATGTCGGTTATAGAATGTTATTATGTACGGTTTCACGCCTTTTCCCGTAAAGTAGAGTATGCAGATAGAATCACTAGGCCCGTGTTTTATAATCGCTGGTGATCTTGAGATTTCATTCATAGATATACAATTTATGAATGAAATGGGTATCTCAACATCAATCTCAGAGTTGAGAGCGGTTTATAAATAGGGGATCTAGTATGCTGCTCCGTTCCTCACGCATCACGAAAATTTCGAAACTGCGTATTTAGTGGTGGAGCTATACTCCTCGAAGTGTTTACTAGAACGGTATAGTGAACATAATTTGAAATGTTGATTTGATTTTTTATTTCAGGATAGGCCATGGGGATACATTATTAGTTATTTTTTTAAATAATTTAGTAACGTTAAATGTTCTCTTGCAATCAAACGTAAATGAGAATTTCTAATTTTTTTTGCCACAGTTTCAATAATTTGTCCAAAATAAAAATATCAACAAATTCAATTTTTTTTCATAATATCTGATAGTTTATTTAATTAGTTTTATGATTTCTTACAAAGAATTCACCTAAAATTCGGATTTATCTGCAAAATGTATAAAAATCCGTATGAAGGTGGCAAAATGTATGCACAAAATGATACTATGATAAACTATATGATTAATTTTATGACATAGTCACGACCAAAAAAAATAAATTTACAAAGTAGTTTTTCAAATTTTTTTTGTTACCTTTTACCAAAAGTTAAATAAAAATTTTGATTATATCAGACAATTGCAAATATAAGCGGCCGCACAAACGTTTTATTAAAGTTTTTACTGTTTTTTAGTACTCTTATTAAATAAGAAATATAAAAAACGGAATATATATATATATATATATATATATATATATATATATAAATTATGAGATTTTTTTACTCGCATACCTGTTGCACCATGAATTACATTTTTATTTTGTAACCAATTTTTCCTTCTTTTGTTATTGTCCCAAAATTTTCTTAGCTTTATTTTCCGTTTTCCGAACTCAACGCCGCTCTTTGCCTCGACACCAGAGCGAAGAAATGAAAATATATATGTAAAATAAATATTTCACTTCCTCGAGTGGGGATCGAACCCACAACCAGTCGATTTTACAGTCACACTTTGCGCCTCTGCGCCACGACTGGCCTTATTAATATTTATTAATATATATATATATTAATATTTAGTAATTTTGAGGGTAGGTACAATATAATAAATAACCTGTTTTAGGCTTGGATTTATCACATAATATAAATTTCTTAGAATGTACAGTTTTTAAACAAAATATTATATAAACAAGAACACTTGCTTATTTATGCTGCGAAAATATGCAATACTAAACTGTTAGCAGATCTTTGATGGTTTTCATGGTCATTTTAGTTGTTACAATTGAAGTTACATGCATAAATTAAAGCGTTATTGTAGTGTACGTATTTAAATTTTACTTTTTGATAATAGAAGTTTTAAATTTGATCAATTCTCCTCAATACTGTAGTTACAAACAACGTATGAGATTAACTGTAAAACTGGACTATGTGTACCACAAACAACATTATAAGCGGTACTAGCATTATTTTAAACAATATAAAGGCGCAAGTTGTACCCTGTAGTGTTGTTAAATTTAATATGTCAACAAAATGAGATAAAAAAGCGCTCCCCCTGTATCCCTCCCCTCTCCCCTCTAAAAGCATTGCATATAACAGTAGCGGAACTCAACTCCGCGCTTCCCCTCGACACCAGAGCGAAAAAATGAGAATATTAAATATTTTATTTCTCCGAGTGGAAATTGAACCCAGAACTTGTCGCGTTTACAGTCACACTTTTGTGCCTCTGCGCATACTAAAAGGCCAGCTTTTAGTATTTGTTTTAAAAAAAAATGTTTGTTTCTTATATGTAAACCGTTCACTGAATTAAATACGGCTTATAGTTATATTGTTGGAGTAACATTCGATTTGTTTTGTTTCGATTCGCCACTTAAACGCAATAAAATTGCAATAATCAATCTTATTTATAACTCAAGGCATTCAAAGTACTTCATCATATGTATATTTTTACGCATATCGCAGTAATATACATATAAACCAATTATAAGCGATTTCCCAGACATTGGCTGATTTTCTGCCGCGGAACCAAACTCTGTACGCTTTCTCTTCTTCTTCTTCGCGTTAAACTTGGCTCTTGTTACCAGGGTCTGCCTTCCTGTTGAACCTACTACTTAACGTCCTCGACGTTCCTTAACGTCCTCGACGGTTAGCCCGTTGGCTTTTATGTAATCTCCTGTTATGACATCACCCATCGCTTCCTTAGGTATCCGGGAGGCCCCACTCTTTCCTAGGCCGCAACGTCGCCATACCATCTCATAACTGCGCTCTTGGAGCTTATCCGCAATCAACAACATCATGGAAATTAAGATTACCTCAAATAAACTAACAAATAAACTCAAAGACATTCATTCCGTGACGTGAAACTTGAGTGTGCGTAAATGATGCATTGCCAGCATACGCTGCCGTTTAATAAAACTGGTCCCCTTGAGCTTGAACGGTATTCTGCGATCACAAACTACGACGTACGCAGGTACGCAAAAGACCTCCCATCATTTGGCCCAGACAGAGCCCAGAAGAGTATAGGAATGGATCCAACGTACTTTAACTTTTCAGACTGAACGGCTGGTTCAGGACCTATGTATATATGGATATTGCTCGAGTCCGGACTGCCACAAACCATGTACTCGGTATTCCAACACTGCAAGTCAAGCAGGACACCTAAATTCCCGGACACCTAAATTCCCCGAATAAAATTCGAAGTTCGAACCCACTATCCCTGAGTTCAGTCAAACAAATCAGATTAGTACATCATGAAGCTCACTTTTAACTACTCTATAAAAACCTAATACAATTAAAACTAAAGAGATTTTGCCAAAAATAAAAGTGTTTTTTTCCTAACAAAATAATTTATAAAATTATAGTTGTAAAATAAAACGCTATTTGTTAAGAATAACACACGCCTCACTCACGAAATCGAGTCGTAGGTATTGGCGGTGAACTTGAACGTACTTTTTTTTTACGGTTTATTATAGAAAATAGGTAATTGCGTAAAAAAGAACGATAGATATCTCTTTCTCGTTCTGGTATTTTTTTTTAAGAATAAAATTGACAATGGAAGATGGTATTTTTGTAGTAGTATGTGTTTACGTTATTGGTATCTATTCGTAACGTGTGCGTCACACGAAATACAGGTATGGATAAAAATCGTGAAATTAAAAAAAAACCTACGTCTAAACTGTTGACGAATCTTGATAATTTTTTTGATGTATGAGTTTAAAATATATTACGCTACATGCTGCTCCCGTAAAAGAAGCGCAGACGCTTCCAGTCTGTATAATGAAAGTCATTTAGTTTTAATCAGCATTCCTCTAATACAAGATCGTATTTCGTAATAAATGGTTGCACAACAACATACAATACATAATGGTGGATGTAGTTAACTGTAATTTTACCTTTTATGTGTATTTTTTGTTGTGTCTGTATGATTGCATATAATAATATGCGAGTCGATTGAGTACTGTGAATTTCTACAACATGTACCAATCGGTACATGTTGTTGAAATTCATTTTTAAATTACATCGTTTGTAGGTTTTAATAATTTTGTTAAAATAAGTGTTTTTTTTTAGTTTTTTATTATTAATTATTTATCAACTTCACGCCGTACAGCACATTTAGCGGAGTAGGCAGAGAGAGCCTAGTGTGAAAACACTTCGCTCCCCACTGTCCGCCAAATTCTGGCTTTGTATGTTGAGTGTCGGAACTCAATGCCGCGCTTCGATTCGACGCCAGAGCGAAAAGATGGAAATATTAAATATAACATTTCCTCGAGTGAAAATCGATCCCACTACTTGTAGCGTTAAAACCAACACGCTTGTGCCCCTGCGTCACGCCACGCCTCTTTTTTTTTCTACGATCATTGCTATACAATGTTAATTTAAAATGCAACTCTTAATCGCATGCTCTTAAAAAATAATAGTAGAGATTTCTTAAATAAAATCCGGAGTGTCTCAGAAAGCCTAGAAAATCCTGAATTGCCTTTAGGTCGACCGATTGTCTACTATACTATGTGTATTTCGAGTCTGGGGTGTTGCAGAATTATTTAATATTATAAGTCTAATTTTCATGAATATTGTAGCTTGTTTGTTGTTTTTGAAAGAGCTGAAGAAAGGACGGAAAAGTGAGTGGTAAGAGAGGTAGGGGGAGACCTCGGTTGACCTTCGAAAACACAGTATCAAAGATACTGGAGGAAGGTCACGTAAAAAGCATGTGGACCCCCCGGAGGGCATGTATGAAGAGGTTGATGACAGTGGACGAGGTGAAAGAGGTATGTAGAGACCGTAGCGTTTGGCGCTCCGTTCTCTCTGACTACCCCGCTAAGGATAAAGCGTGAAGCTAAGTTAAGTTAAGTTATTGTAGCTTGTATTTGTATAAATTTAAAAAAAATTACATGATTTTTTTTTTGATATAAAATTTGTTTACACAAACACAAAGTGATCTGAAGCTGAGCAGACAGACACACAACACACCACCACATCATTCTGTCACGTCACCTACCTTGCTGTGTGTTATTATGCATATTGCATAATACAGTGGCCATAGACATCCTCAAATGTTGAATATCTTTGACGCACATGCATATCATTATCTTTTTGTATAATTATTCTGCCATTAACCTTCAAAGATGAAATATTTAGGTGAAATTTTTTCAATTCCTCGCTCTACACACAACACGCAATGCGGGAGAAATCAAGAAATCCAGAAGTGGTGAATGGAAATGTCTTAATGGGAACGGAGTGTCTTAACACTAGGTTCCCATGGTCTACCTATCCTGCTATTAGCGGGATACAACGTGAAACCAAAAAAAAAAAACACCTTTCTAATTATGTAACATAATAACGTTAGCAATTGTTGTTGTTACATATTCCTATTGAAATCGTATTTGTTCATATAAGTTTTTTTTAAGAATCACACTATTATGCATATAGCAGGATCGGTAGAGTATTTTTGACAGAGCGAAGTAATGAAACTAATTTATTCTTTGAGTGGGAATCGAATCCACACCTATTTACAGACCAAGGCTGAACCGTTGCACCTACATCACCTCAATAAGATATTATGTTTTAAAATGTTTAACCTTTTTAAAGTGTTATTCCACACTTAACAAAGAAAAATACTTATTTTAGCCTCCAGGAGGCGCGGGTTTGAGTCCCGCTACGTTCAAATTTGTATACGTTTTCTAAAATAAGTATTATGTTTATTATTATTTGTTAGCCTAATGCTACCTTATTACCTTCCAGGTTAGGTAACGTGCCCTGTCGCGAGGCATCTGTAGTTATAGCGGTAAGCAGTCCTCATAGACGAGACTCCTTAGACGCGGTCTCTTTCTCTATAGACCAGCTCAAAGCGAACGTGCCCATATGGAAGAAGGAGGTATACGCAGGTTCAGATCCAGTGTGGAAGGAAAATGTGGAATGTGCGTGGTCTACTAAACGTAAAAGTTGTAATGGGCATGTGTAATTTGGTCTTTTGGGTTGTTGAAATAATCTATTTTTTTTTCCGTGATGTATATAGAAATTGTAATTCGATTTTTTTTAATTGCAACTTTTTAAATTAAACTTTATATTAGCCTAACAAATTTGAATTTGTTACTATCTGTTGGGTGCATAAAAAAAATATTTCTTGCGCTACACCAAATTGTTGATATTCGAAATAACATAATTAAATATTTTTTATAAAATTTTAGATGTTATTTTTAACTTGTTTAAGTTATAATGAAATTTTGAATTATATCAACAACCTGTATATGAATTACAGATTAGTAAAATTTGATATATTATACGTGGTTCCTTTTCGGTTTATATTTTTTTTTGATATATAAATTTAATATTTTATATGTATACATTTGTTATGTTTTTTTATATTTTAAGAACTTGCGCATTTTCTTATCTCAGGTTGTTGTGTTGC
>DWLH01002064.1:0-11430 GCA_018249795.1 Heliconius telesiphe telesiphe | reverse complement strand
TTCTAAAGACGAAACGTGCTGAGTGGCGGAACACAACGCCGCTTCATTATTCAATACAACGCTGGATTAAATCGAATTCTCCAATAGTCTACAATAGTCACAATTTATTTAAACTTAAAATTACACTTAATAAAGTGAACTGCAAATGAGTATTACGAATATGGATTTTAATTTAAATTTACAAATGAAGATAACGACTTGCGTAATGGGTTCCATATACGTTTTTAATTGTAATGAACTATTTTTAATGAATTCAATCTGCAACAGCTTTAGCGAAATAAGCTTTTACGAGACAATATTTACGCTTGTAAACGAGTTTATTTTAAGTACATGAAAATCAGTTTCACGCTGTATCCCGCAGTATAGTGGCCGAGGGAGAGGCAGAGGGAACCTAGTGTTAAGACACTCCGTTCCCCACTTTCCGCCGAGTTCTGGAGGCATTGCGTGTTGAGTGGCAGAACTTAACAACGCGCTTTACCTCGACATCAAAATAAACAAATATTTCAACTCCTAGAGTGGGGATTGAACCCACAACCAGTCGGTTTTACAGTCACACTTTGTGCCCCTGCGCCACGACTGGTCTCAACTCTCTCTGTTATCTTTTTAAGTATTTTTTTTTAGTTTCATGCTGTATCCTGCATGCAGTAGAGTAGGGGAGACGTAATTTCAAAATACTCCGTTCGTTACTTTACGCCAAAATTTTACATTTTAAGCGGTATGAACTCAACGCCGTGAAAAAAAACGAAAAATAAATCAAAATTAAAAAGTAGGTCAAATAATTCTTATCAAAATAGGAAGTTACGTACTTAATTTTCATAACGTCAAATGATTTACAACCAGTTTACTAAAATCAACGACTCAGACCTGAGAAGAACCTGCGCAAGAAACTCATAGGGATTATTTTTTAAATAACTTAAAGTTTTATGTTTTTGTTTTGTTAAAAAATAATTTTAACAATGTTTTTCCTCGTAACTGTAACAAAAAAAACCAACATGTTAAAATTTAACCGGATCCCATAATCAGAAAAAAATACAGTCAAATTTATAATCTCCTTTTCTTACAGAGGTCGGTTAAAAAACTATTATTTAGTATGTAATGGATATCGATCCTACAATTGTTGCGTTTATAGCCAGAAGTTAACCCACTGCGCCACGATCTCTTCTGTTTAAATACGGACTTAAGTTCCCAACTCAAATTCCTTTACGTTCAATATAAAACGGAGTCATCTGTTAGTATTCCCCTACACTCCTAACTAATAACCTAGATAAATGTCAAAACTCTAATATTTTTTTTATATTTATTCTTCTAATAATTTAATCTGTGCATCATATTGACTGATTGCAGTAACGGAAGAGTTTTACATGTATGTATATATATATATATTGATGTAGTGGAACTTAATACACGGGTATATACAGGGCGATAGATTAATTTATTTGTATTTACTGTTGTAAAAATAAAGAGGCAATGTCTTAATTTTGTATTCTCTTTGGCTACCTAGTCTTCCTAAAAAAAAATTATAAAATCAAAAATAAAAAAGATCGTTTAACCATTTAGCAAAGAATTTAAAGTCAATCTTTCGAATTTTCTAGCACTGCACTGTAACGATTACACTATTGTAAATAGGAGTATAGTCGTTATCTTTTGTGTCGTAAGTGGGTAATTTCTTATTTATCGATTTGTGATAGATATCCAAATAAAGATATTATCTGTATCTATCTGTAATCTATAATCTTTTTTAAGTTCACGCTGTATCATGCACATAGCAGGTTCAGGCAGAGGGAACTTGGAAACCTAGTGTTAAGGCATTTCCGTTCTTCACTTTCGGCCACTGGAGGACATAAAATGTTTAATATTTTTATTTCTTCGCTCTGGCAACGATGCAAAGCGCGGCGTTGAGTTCCGCCACTCAAAAATCCTTAAGAATTTGTCAGAAAACGAAAAACGGAAGTGTCTTAATGGAGAATCTTAACACTAGGTGCCCAAGTGACTTGTACTTATCCTGCTATCTGCGGGATACAGCGTGAAACAATAGCCCTATGCGATTCCCAAAATAATGAACTGCAGAATCATATTAAATTCACATCACTCAATTACGGTTAGTTCGTATTACGTTCATTGTTATGGTATTGGTTCTAATTGATGTTATACAATATTGCCGGCTAATTGGAATCAGGTTGTCCAAAACCATAGTATAAATTATGATTAATGATTACAATATAAAATTTGATTTTAATGACGATTTATATGAAATAATGAATAAAAGACGCCCAATCGTGGCGCAGGGCGCAAAGTACGACTGTAAACTTGACAGGTCGTTGGTTCGATTCCCACTCGAAAAAAAAAAATATTTCCATTTTTTTCGCCACGGTGTTCAGGCACAACGTTGAGTTCCGCAACTCAACTTACAATGCCTCCAGAATTTGGCAGAAAATGGGGAACGGGGTGTCTTAACACTAGGTTCCCTCTGTGTAACCTGTTGACCTGTTGTGTGCGGGATACAACGTAACGCTCAAAAAGAAAAAGAAAGAAATAACTCAGTAGCAACGGAAGCGCGTCTGGCGCTAAATTTTTAGGTAAAATTTTAAGGTTGTGGGTTCGATCCTCGTTCATGGGAATAAATTATATTCATATTCCTGCTCTCACAGATAAAGAGCGGCGTTAAGCGGAGAAACTTACAAACACAAACAAATCTTGTGCTATTAATTTATCATTACAAAATATATATGCATTTTTTCTTGTGTATGAGGTACGGAGTATCTTAATGAGGAACGGATCGTCTCTTACTCAACATTAAGTTCCCTTTGCCTCATCCCCCCCCCTGCAATCTTTTTCTTGTCATTTTCCATTAACAAATTAGGAAGACAACGCAAAATGACTTGTAAATTTAAAAAAGCATTTTTTAAAATTCTATCTAAGGATAATTCATAAAATTATTTTTCATTTTGTAAAATTTGGATGCGTAGTTAGATACTACGCGTATCTTGTTTACGTCACTTTTGTTTTGATTAAATTTGTAGCGGCTACAAGCGTACTCGAGACCAATTTTATATGAAGGTCTACTCAGTTGTCATTTAATCATCTAAAACTGAAAATATTGCGCAAAAAATATTATAAGGCCGTCGTGGCAGAGTTCCTCAGCGTGGGGTTGTAAGCGTGACGGTTGTGGATTCGGTCCCCATTAGCCGAAATTATTTATTTTTATGGGAAGTATCTTTAGTAGAATGTGACGATACGAAATATGAAATGGAATGGCTTACTGCTTCCGTACACAGAGTTAACGATAACGGTACACAATGCAGTTTTGGTACCGATGCTGTTATACGGCAGCGAAACGTACGTCAGAAAGAGAACGAAAGAAAAACTAATGCTGCTACAGCTAGTTTAGAACGTTGAACGAATGAGTGGTAAAAGAATGACAATGGAAAAGTGAGCGGTAAGAGAGTTAGGGGGAGATCTCGGTTGACTTTCGAATACACAGTATCAAATTTAATGGAGATCATGTAAAAAGAAGTTCATGACAGTGGACGAGGCGAAAGACGTGTGTAAAGACCGTAGCGTTTGGCGCTCCATTCTTTCTGACTACTCCGCTAGGAATACAGCGTGAAGCTTGTAAAAACATTTTTATTTCTTTGCTCCGGTAACCAACAAAGCGTGGCTTTAAGTTCTGCCGCTCAATAAACGATGTCCTGAAAATATGGTCGAATATGCTTAACCATACAGTCCCTCTACCTACCCTGCTACATGCATACATATGATATAGCGTTAAATTTAAAAATATATATATTATAAAAAAATTGTCGTGGGGCAGGAGGACTGCGCCTGCCTATAAACGAGACGATATATGTTCGATTTTCACTCGGGGTAATAGTATGTACATATACATATCTTCACGCTTTATTCTTGGCGGAGTAGCCAGAGAGTACTGAGCGCCAAGCGCTAAGGTCTCTGCATATGTTTTCCGCCTCGTCCACTGTCATCTACCTCTTTCAACATCCGGGGGCCGTCATGTTAGTTACGTTACCTTTCTCCAATATCATCGACATCAACTGTGTTTTCGAAGGTTAACCGAGGTCCCCTGCCCATCTTACTATTAGTTTTCTTCCACTAATATTTTTTTGCCATTCTTTTATCACTCATTCGTTTAAGGTGCCCAAATCACTTGAGCAAATTCTTCTTAATTCTCAAAGCAACATCCTCGCTAGTATTTGCTATTCTGTGTATCTTTTTATTGCGAATTCGATTAGCTAGACAATTATTTTTCCGTCCTGATGACAGAGCGCGTGGTTAACTTCAAGAACTCAACATGTTAGAAACTGGGTTAATGTGGGCTGAATATGGGTAACAGATCTTAGCATTAGTTTCCCTCTTTATAAAACTATTATAAATAATAAACTATTACAATAACCTATTTTAAATAATAATTTTGTACTTTAGAATATAATAAACCAAAATAGTCTATATCCACGCATATGAGAATAATCGCCTCTAAAACGCACTATGCCAGTATTATCTGCATTTGGCCAATATTATATACGGTCGTAGGCTTTACCACATATTATAATTGGTAATTTCCAAAGTACACCTGATTTTTCAACATTATAATAAAAAATACATAATTTTTTTACTAACAAAAAACATATGTATTATTTATTATAATGTTGAAAAATCAGGTCTACTTTGGAAATTACTAATTTTAATAATTAAATTCCAATGTAGTTAAAATGAACATTTATTCCAGCCAAAATTCAATGAGTATGCTTATCTAACATTAGAGACGGAAGAGTTATCTAATGTTAGATAATCAATTTTAATTTAAAATTCAACCATTTTTCAATTCAATTTTACTTTTGTATGTTTAAATGTTGACTAGCTGAGCTGATTCTGAACTAGTTTAATAATCAAGTATAATAATTCAGAAAATCAATAAAAAACTACGATTAAGAAATTGAGGCCAGTCGTTGCGAAGGGGCACCAAGTACAGTGTGCGACTGTAAACGCGACTGGTTGTAGATTCGATTCCCACTCGAGGAAATAAAAAATGTAAGATTTTCATTTTATCGCTTTGATAACGTGGCAAAGCGCGGCTTTGTTATTCGCCATTCAATACGCAATGTCTCCAGAATCCGGCGGAAAGTAGGGACCGGCAGTGTCCTACACATAGCAGGGTAGGCAGATTTGGCAGGGTAGGGTGTGCAGGATTACACGTCAAGCTAAACAAATTAAGAATTCAATATTATATTTTGAACATTGTTGTCACAAAGTGAGACAAAAACAATTAAATTAAGATAATTGAATCACGTGATGCATGTTGAGTAGCTCAGAGCAATGCCTGGGGCTTGGGACAAGCCAAGTGTACGCTCTTCTACTATCCTGTTTCTACCTAACCATTATTTATATGTATTTTTTCCATCTAGAACTCAAATCCAAAACTTGCAGTCAAAAACATCAGAAAAATTTTACGAATGAATACGCTACTTAAAATCATGATAATAAATGATAAACTTTTATGATTCATTGTTCAACGCCTTAAACAATTTCTTTAGATATGACGTTGTGTTTATTAATTAATACAATTTAGTGCATTTATAATGATATGAAAGTTCGACTGCCCTCAATTAGGACAATTAGTACGTACTGTAATAATAAACAAGGCTTTTTATCAATCAAAAACAGTCGGTACATTCAAACTGCGTCTTATTAAATAATAGGAAATTATGAATTCGTTTCGCATTTTTTTTTGTTGACGTTACGCTCTGTATGGAGGGTAGGCAGAAATAACATGGTGTCAGTTTTTGATTTTCTGTATGTGTTCTATACATTGTGTGTTGAGTAGCAAAACTCAATGCCGTACTTTGTTCTACGATCTTGTGTGAACGGGAATCTAAGCCCCGATCATCACGTTCACAGTCAAGTACTTTTCCACTGCGCTGCGCTTGACTTGAATTTGGAAAATATTCCTTACCAAATATTTTTTTATATTTTTATAGTGTTATTTCACATTTAATAATGCCCAAAGGATACATAAAATTAATCAGCTTCACGCTGTATCCCGCACACGGCAGGGTATGCATAGGGAACCTAGTGTTAAAACACACCGTTCCCCAGTTTCCGCCGAGTTCTGGAGGCATTCCGTGTTGAGTGGTGAAACTCAACGCCGCGCTTTGCCTCGACACCAGAGTGAAGAAATGAAAATATAAATATAAGTAAATATTTTTTTTCTCGAGTGGAGTTTTTTTCTCGAACCCACAACCAGTCGATTTTACAGTCACACTCTGTGCCCCTGCGCCACGAATGGCCTCTTAATAAAAAAAGTATAACAGTGTGCGTTATACTCGTTTAACTATCATATGTTTGACGATACACACTCACATAATGTGACATACACGTTGCTATGGCAACGTGTTGTTCACGGGTTAATTTTTTCTCTAGTATGGAGAAGTGGCTGGAACTTTTAATTAAATTTCTTATATGCGCTCAATATATATATTTTTTATCACTTTAAATTTAATAATATACTTTGCAAATTTACTCTCAGTTTTGTAAATACAAGTGAAACTTGTGTTGTTTTGTAAATACGTGAAGTATTTTAGCAGTTACATATTAATAAAAAGAGTTTGTTTTTTTTTATTTATCATTGCCTCTCGAGTGGCGGAACTAAAAAAAAATCTCTTATCCATAATAATCTCAAGAAATATGTACGTTTAATAAAATGTCCATTTTATAATGAAACAACTTTAACTTTGCACTAAACAATAACAACAACGATACATCCATAAACATTTTAATACTACATATATATTTTATCTTTCAATTAAATTATAAATCAAATAAAGATCTAATCTAAATTATATATTTAAATAAAAACCTGAATTTCCTCGTACATTCGCACCGATAATGCTCTTAGGTACTTAATCTATATAGATAACTGTTATTATATAAGATAGAATTGGTGTTTTACTTATATCTTTATGGCTCAATATAAATAATAAGACAGTGCCAAAGTCAAATTTTGTACTAAAATAATATATATAAAACCATTATTTCGGTTTTATCGAAATTTTATGATATATTATGAATTATAAACACACCTATGTAGGTATAGTGAAGTTAAAAGCTTTTGTTTACTTTTTTAAACACAGACACGGTAATTTTATGTTTTTTTTATTTATTTTCATGCTGTACTCCGCATATAGCGGAGTACAGCATGCATGCAGCATAGGCAGAGGGAACCTAGTGTTAAGATATTCTGTTCAAACTTTCCTTTAATTTTTTGCCTTTTTACCAATGCGAGGATATGAACATATTTCATTCCCACGATTGAGAATCGAACCCACAACCGTCGCGCCACGACGGCCTATATAATATATCATTATCTAGTTTCCACCTTAAATAGTTAAAGATATTGTGTGTTTATTGAAAGAATTTAGCGAATTTCAATGCTGTGAATATTATAAAATAACTCCAAATCGGACGGAAACTCCTAACTCTAGGCTCGCAGGTTCCCTCTGCGTACCCTGCTATATGCGGGATACAGCGTGAAGCTACTATCAAGATACTACTATTGTTCAATTATATAGTTCAATTATATATAATCATTTTTAAAAAATAGTAGTAGTTTCATAGTATCTTCACGCTGTATATATTCAATTTTAATATTATTTTTCTAACACTATGTAAAAAAAATTACAATGGAATAATACAAATGATTGAAATATATTAAAAATATATACGTATTTCTCTGCCGTTATCGTTGAGGACCTCCGTCCTTATAAAGTAGGTAGAACGTTAAGGTACGTACGTTGAGTCAGGGTGCTTATCATTAAAATATATTTTCATCGGAACTGAATTAATTTGTAAAATTTCCTTCAATTCTTGTGACAGCAACAAGTGATTCTAACATTGATTGCGAAAAATTTTAATTAATTCAACCCAAAAAAAACAAACAAAAAAAAAATCGCGAAGAAATATGCGCGAGCGCAAAAAGAAACCGTTTCACGCTTTTCTCCGTTTTAGAAAGTAAGCAAAGTGTCTCAATACTTTATGCCGGATTTTTGAGGCAATTCGTATACAGTGGAGGAACTTTTGCCGTGGTACCAGAGCGTAAAAAATAAATAATTAATAAATAATAGTTCATTCCCCGAGTGGGAATGGAACCCACAACCGCCGCGTTACAGTCACACGCTGGTACCCCTGGATACTGGCCGGTACGCTGGATGCTCATTTATCGTGGAAACCTATTTATTGGCTTATAGTTTCGGTACAATGGGTTACTAAACCTGTGGTCTTAGTCACCTCGAGCACTTATATAACCCTAATAATATAACCCTTAGTCATTTCCATATGACTACGTGGGTGATGCCACACGTAAAGAATGTTATATATATAAATATATATATAACTAATATAAAAAATTTGCTCTTCCGGGAGGAAATCGAACCCATAACCGACGCGTTTACAGTTCTGCCGCTGCACGATGGCCTCTACAATCTTTAACAAATTTACATATGTATATGTACTTACATAATTTAATTAAACATAGCGCTTGGCTTGGTGGGTTCACATCCTGTCGCCTATGTTCCAATTACTTGCCGTAAAGGAGCCACTAGCTTCTTCCTGCCTTCCTTAAAAATATCTAAAAGTACTGATAACAACAAAAAGTATCGGAACACAACAATATTAAATTGTCAAAATGCATCCGTGACGTAAGTTGATAAAAAACTACCGAAAAATTAACTTAGAGACCATTGTGGCGCAATGGCATAGCGTCAACTATAAGCGCAATGACTGTCAGTTCGATTCCCACTTAGAGGAATATTCAAAATATTTTTATTTTCACTCTCTTTTAAGCAAAGCATGGCGTTTTTTTTGTTGGCACAATGTTTCGAAAATTGGACGAAAGGTAGTCTGTTACACTGCTTATTATGTTGGAAGCAAGCAGTAAAGCTGCTTTTTTCATAAGGCAATATTTTCTTCAATATAACGCTTCATATAAATTGCATGCGTATATTCAGCTTCACGCTGTATCCCGCACACAGCAGGGTAGGCAGAAGGAACCTAGTGTTAAGACACTCCGTTCCCCACTTTCTGCCGAATTCTGGAGGCATTGCGTGTTGAGTGGCAGAACTCAACGCCGCGCTCAACCTCGACACCAGAGCGAGGAAATGGAAAAATATAAATTTAAGTAAATATTTCATCTCCTCGAGTGGGGATCGAACCCACAACCAGTCGATTTTACAGTCACACCTCGTGCCGCTGCGCCACGACTGGCCTCTATCACGATATATATATCACGATGCGTATATTCAAATACTCTAATTCGATAATAACTCTTTCTCTTTCATCTTTAGATAAAATTACATAAACCTAACCAGCCCAAGGCCATATGGAGATCAATTGTATCTGCGATATCTTTACAACTAGACTTATTTTATTATTTTCAGTTGCTTAGATAATTTTCTCATACTATCTTATCAATTTATATAGAATTATAGCCCTTAAGGTTATTGATATGAGTACTAAAATTGCATATCCTTTAGACATCGGCGTATATGATGTAAGATTGCTATTGAGTGCCAAAGTAATCCGCCTTTCGTAAATAAGGCTTAAGGGAATTCCTATTTGTAAATCTTTTGTTGCATATAACGATCTATGGGAAGTTTCAGTCACCTATTCAAACTGCAAAAGTGATATCAAAAATTATTATTATTATTGATTAGTTTAATTTATAAATAAAATAAAAAGCTAAAATTAAGTTCAGCCCAAAACAGAAAAATCTCAAAGAAACTACTATAAAATTAACAAAAAACCTTTATCCTTATCAATAAAAAGAAGAGTATGAATGAAACTAATTGATTTTTTTAATACAATATATCTATTCTACCATTATCTATATCTTCTCTATTAATATATAATACTCAAATATTTTTTGAAGTGATAACTTCTTATGGAAGGGTGAACCGCTTCGTTACGTAACGCGTAACGGCGCTCATACGTCTCGTTTCTCTTTCTCTCACGCATTCGGCAGTGGCAAGCAGGCTTCTCCTCTCTCAGTCTAGCCGTAATTCGAACAGTGTTAAATGTACGATATACATAATATACTGTTGACAGCGAACATATAACCTAAATACCAATCGTCACTTTTGTAGGGTTAAATAATGAATCTAATAATTCATACAAAAAACTACCCACAACGACCTTAACGCCGACGAAATCGGACCACAATAATAAAACGAAGAAAAACATAAAAAAATACTTACTTACTTAGAAAACTTTTTTTCTCTCCTAATTTTTCTTTCCTAAGTTTGGCATAACACTTTAAAAATATTAAAAATAAAAAATACTTACATTAACTCACATCCCTATTTAAAAAAAAACAAACAACAAACCGACTGATATAAATATAGCAAATGCACATCACTCAACGCACCTATTAAACATTTCTTGATAATCTTATCCTCCTCAGGAGTGACATTTTGTATCTCATAAGGTAGTTCCAGCCACGGAGCCATTTTCACAATCGACACTGTACTGTGACAGAACGGGGCAAACGTCCGGTTTTCAATAACTGATATCTAATCATATCGATCTACGATTTAGATAAAATAACTGTACGATTCGATTTTTTTAGCAAAGCAAAAAGTTCCCAATTTTTCCTTTTTTTAGAAAACTTATTAAAATTTGAACATAAGGAGATATGAAACTGCGCCTCTAGAAAACTGTCTAAGAGGCGGGTTCAAATCCGGCTACGTTATAATATAAATACCAGTACGGAGAAAATGAAAATATTAAATATTTCATTTCCTCGAGTGGAAATCGAATCCAACTGTCGTGTTTACAGTCGCACGCTTGTGCCCCTACGCTACAACGAAATTAATTTCTATATTATGTTTTGTCTGTATTTCATTTTTTATTGGCGGTGTTAAACATAATGCTCAAAATAGGCCTTATATTAGTATCCCTCTCCTTAATACGGGAGATGCGAGAAATTTAAATAAAAATGTTTTATTTTAATAGAAAATAATTACAAAATAATACATACATAAATTATAAGCAAAAAATCTTTTTTAGAAAAAGCTTTTATTTAAACGCTCTAAAAAGGAGAAAATAAATTATTTCTTTTAAATTTTAACTATCAACTCATTACCTCATTTATACACTATTTATATGATCATAAAAGCTTGTCGCGTTTATCAATATTTAATTAAATGGAAATTGTAAAAATTTTTACTTAGCAGATGATACATAATTAAATTAGTACTTGTTAACGCGTTTGATATCCATATTGTAGAATAGAAGTAGACTAAAAATAACTATTCGGCTGTCTTGGATTGTCCGCCATATTGGATTTAGAATAACGTCACATGATTTTTCTTTCGTTTGATATCCATATTGTAGAATAGAAGTAGACTAAAAATAACTATTCGGCTG